>CAUYON010016773.1:0-18788 GCA_963573935.1 Arctocebus calabarensis
TTATATAGTGATCAAGAAAATGCCATGAAGGCTATCTGTAACAGTACGATCAAAATATTTCTGAATGTATATGAATCATGCCCTATGATTGCACCAATGTACATAATTATGATTCAATAAAATTATTAAAAAAAAAAAAAGATTCAGGCTCGGCGTCCATAGCTCAAGCGGCTAAGGCACCAGCCACATACACCTAACTGATGGGTTTGAATCCAGCCTGGGCCCACCAAACAACAATGACGGCTGCAATCAAATATAGCTGGGCCTTGTGGTGGGTGCCTGTAGTCTCAGCTACATAGGACTATGAGGTAGAGGCAGGAGAATCACTTGAGCCCAGGAGGTGGAGGTTGCTGTGAGCTGTGATGCCATGGTACTCTACCAGGGTGACAGCTTGAGGCTCTGTCTCAAAATAAATAAAAAAATAAAAATTCAGTAAGAGTGTGCATGTGTCCACGCCCATGGCTCTGGGAGGTACTCCAGCCAGAAGGAGGAAGAACACCTGGCGGTTGCACCTGTGGGCTCTGGAGTCAGACCGGCCGCAGCTGACCCCAACCTCCACCACAACACCAGGCTCACCACCTCCATTTGCCATATGAGGATGATCGGGAGGTTATACATTATAGAACAAAGTGGAACTAGAGTCCAAGGTCTTCAGTTATTAGCTGGTAACCCTGGAAAGGTGCTCAGACTTTGGATGTCTCATTTTCTATAAAATAACAAACCACTTTTTTATTTTGATGTTTCATTTGCCTATAAAATAACAAACTACTTCCCAGCATTATCCTGAAGGATACATTGGTTAACACGTACAAAGTGCTTAGAGTTGGCACACCGTAAGCACTATTGAAGTCTTAGTTCTTGATATTATTACCTACCGTGCAAGATCATCTGTAGCCTTTGTTCAAGACAGTAGGGAAGACAATATATGGGTCAGAAATGGTAACCAGAAAAGAGGTCAGGACTAGAATAATAAGGGAAAGGGGATATTTGCTGAGAGATGGTCTGGGACTGTAAGTTATGAACACACTCTACAAATTTCATAAGATGGAACTTTTCCTCTGCCAGAGACCAAAAAGAGAGAAGGGAATCTTCTGGGGTTTCTTGATCTTAAAGGGAGATCAGCCACAGCATTCCAACCCCTTCTGTTCCAAGAGGAAAACAAGACATGGGTGTAGCCTGTGGTAAACTGGACCAGCCTGGAAAAACCGAGAAGGAGAGAAGGGATTTGGCAGGGATAAGTTCGCCAGAAAGATCAAACAATAATAATAATAACAATAACAATCCTGTCAGAGTATGTTTTGGTAATACCAAAGAAGGAAGGGTAGCTGGAGCATGCGTCTGAGGCGCGTTCTATAAAGACCTTACAAGCTTCGCAAGGCTGGAGAGGCAGAAAAGAGGGATTCAGGGACTTCTCCAGTTTGACACAGAAGCCAGAAGGCCCCAGGGTGGGAGAGAGAGACGGGATGAGGTCAAGACGGTCATGGGTATGAAAATAATTCCACTTCCTCGCGTGAGGACAGGCCCCTGAATCTCACAATCCTCTCTGCCCTCTGGAAAACTCAGCTACCAACGTTGAACACATATTCCCATCTGCACTAAATTCAGAATTGGGGGCCGTTGGTGCTGGCTAAAGACAAAACAAGCAGGATGAGGTCCCAAGCGAGAATCTCTTTAGGTAGATCCAACTAACAGCTTCTTTGGGGGAAAGTACGGGCATGATTCTTAAACTCAAACTTAATTCGTTCTTCGTTTATGAACAGAAACGACAGGTTAAGATTATGTTGGCTCATTTCCCTTCACATGATGACCTCCAGATCCATTCCTGATGCTGCCAATGAGAGGACGTCACTCATTCACAAGGCTGAACAGCATTCCATTGCATATGCAGACCACATTTCTTTATCCATTCACCCACTGATGGATGCTCAGGTTGGTTCTGTATCTTGGTTACAGTGAACATGCTGCAATGAACTCAGAAGGGCAGATACCTCTCCAGTGTACTGACTGGTTTCATTTCCTGTGGATACATACCCAGCGATTGCCGGGTCATATGGTAGTTCTACTTTTAGTTTTTTGAGGAAGCTCCATACTGCTTTCCAAGTGACCGTGCTAATGTACACTCCCACCAGGAGGGTACTAGTGTTCCCCTTTCACCACATCCTCACCTGCATCTATTACGTTTTACTCACGGAAAGACAAGTATAAGGCTGGGCATGGTGGCTCCTGCTTATTATCCCAGGACTCTGGGAGGCCAAGGTGGGTGGACTGCTTGAGCTCAGGAGTTTGAGACCAGCCTCAGCAACAGTGAGACCTTGTTTCTACTAAAAATAGATAAAGTAGCCGGGCATTGTGGTGAACACCTGTAGTCCCAGCTCCTCAGGAGGCTGAAGCTCAAGAGTTTGAGGTTGCTGTGAGTTATGATGCCCAGGGCAATTGTGTGAGATTGTCTCCAAAAACAATACCCACACGCACAAAAGAAAGAAAGAGAGAGAGAGAAAGAAACAAATATTGCTTTTTCTCATTCATATATTGATCTCCATGGCCTTGAATGGTGGTTACCAGATGTTGAAAAGGTAGAGGAGGAAGGTTGGTTAATGGATACAAAAATATAGTTAGAAGGAATGTTCAGTGTTCAGTAGTACAATAGGGGAATTATATGTAACAGGAATTTATTGTGTAAAAATAGCTAGAAAAGATTTGGAATGTTCCCAACACAATGCATTGATAAATGTTTGAGGTAACGGGTATCCTAAAAAACTAATTTGATCATCACACAGTGCATGTATGTATGTATGTATCAAAAAATCTCATAAATATGTATAATTATTATGGGCCAATAAATATATATCAAAATTCCAAAAAAAAAAAAAAAAAGACAAGAAAACGCCAGATTTCCAGTGAGGGCAGCAGGGCTGCTGTGGTGCTTAAGCTTCCCAGCAGAGTTGTGCCATGCCTCTCCTGGGTAGACGGCTAGGAGCAGTCGGGCTTTTGTCTGACAAGGGCCATCGCTCGGTGGGGGGAAGCCCAGGAGGGGTGAGATGCTGGGACTCCTGAGTCGGCAGCAGCTCTGGGGCCGGAGCGGGGGCCTCAGAAGACAGAGGGGAAGAGTGTGGCAGGTCGACAGCCGGAGGCTTTGCGACAGGGAGTGGCCAACACAGGCTTCGAGCTGTGAAGGCTAACCCTCTGAGACTCGGGGCATCCACGGACAGTCTGTTTCCCAGCAGCGTGGGGAATGATGGCCTGGGCGGAGGCCAGAGTGAGATGACGGCCATCGTAATGGAAAGGAGGTACAGAGTGTGGACCGGGAAGTCGGCAGAGGGCAGTCAGCGAGAGGGGTGACTCAGGAACCCGTAGCTTCAGAATTCCTGGCAATCCTGAGAAAGCCAGTGCTCCGTATAAAGAGGGACGGGGTGACCCCAGATAATGGGAAGTCTGGGGACCAAGAGACAGCATATTTGGGTTACATAAAGATAAAACATGCTTTTGCTTTGTAACTATTAGGTATGAAGTAAGTACTAGGACGAGGTGAAACAAGTGTTGGCAGGGTGGGCACAGGAAAGGTGAGTAAAGCCTTAGGAAAAACATCAGAAGGTACATTAGCATCTGCTTTGTATCCTTATGTACATCAGAAAGGTTCTTAAAGGTGATAGGAAATGTCTGTTTTCCTAAGTAGCTTGATGTTCTTTCTCCATCATTCTTATTAATTTGCTTATGCGAAATCCCAGAGCTCAAAATGCTGTCTGTATTTTTACAGCAAAGGGACCTGCAATCCTTACCTTGTAGGTAGATCCAGGCACACTTGAATCCTCTTCCTGACTTAATTAGCACATATTGTCACTGGAACCTGCACCAGTTAGGCATGTCTGTTTAATGGGACCATCCTTAAGTCATATTTCACAACAGTAAATATAATGTTTGACTATTACATAATGCACTTGCAACCCAGGTACAAAAAACTATCCCCTAATGCGAGTTTTATGGTATAGTCATTAAACAGTTTCTAAGTTAAGAGCAAATGCCATTGTTGTGAGTACTTTCCCTTTTTTTTAAAGATATGTTTAATTACAACTTTTTCTTCAATTGAGTTACATTTGTTAAAACTAGTTATAATAGGGTGGTAGAAATTGCAGCTTGTGATAGTTTATATTTATATGGCTCACAGTCTATGGTTATAAACATACAACAGTTTGTATCTGTGAGGGATAATTTAGCTGTGTTCACCACCCTGGTGTATGTACCTTTTTGTTATTTATCAATTATAAAATGAGAAGAAAGTAACTGGTGTGATTAAACCACTTTTTCTTTTGTGTTCCCCCACGTATCTATCCATTTCCAGTTCTATCTTTCCAATACACAATGTATTATGTGGAGGATGTCAGTACCTGCCTTTCCCCAGACTGATGTAAAACCTGAAAGAAACAAATGCAACGGATTCATTTACGAAGCAAATTGCTAGGAGCAGGTTCCCGTTGTTCTCTTTGGAAGTAGTGACGATACCTATTTATATCATTGTAAATCTGGCGGGCACTAAAAATCTAAGAGAAACAAATTTCATATGTGCCAAGTTATATGAAAAACTGCCTCTATATTTTTTCATACTTGAAATAATAAAGATGGCATTGTGGTTCTTATAAATGTGATAAGCAAACAAGTTCTGGTCTGCAGCTAGACTACTCTCGGGCATTTCAGGATATGGCTCATAGGTTGCGCTGTGACTGCTGAGTCTCATAAAGCATGTCAGACAGAGTATGCACTTCCCATCCATGGAGTGCACCTGCTGCTAAGGCCCACGAGGACACAAAGGAGAGGAGAGGCGACCTCACAGCCCTGCCCCAGTCAGACACAAAGAGGAAATGCGGCATTCCAGAAAAGGTCAGTTCAAGGAAGCTGTAAGAATAGTATTTCAATTTCTGGCTGAAAACACATGCAGCACTCTCCTGATCGGGGATACGCTTGTGCCTTTCAGAGCCGCTTCCATCAGTTGACTTTACTTGATGCTTCTGGTCTCTGCCAATCTTACTCCAATTATAATACTGGCCTTTGCTTTCCTTGCAAAATGAATTGCTGTATTGCAATGAGGTTGTATAATCTGTACTCACAGAGGGTAAGGTTCTGACTTGCTCCTACAGTGCTCTAAAACCTAGTAGCAGAGGAACACAGGAAATCAGGTTTCCTGTGTGTGTGTGTGGGGGGGGGGTGTAATTCAGGATTAGGGTGTATCATTATAAAAGATACGTGGTAATGTAACAAATTGCTTTCCAGTGACCATTCTTTTTCCTTGCAGTGCTTATTACTCAGCTTTTGTTGTTTCTGCTGCTCAAGATGCATTCATGGGTAGCTATACCATAATTTCCCTTGGAAGAACCACCCACTTTCTTACGCTCCACCTGTAAGCTCTGAGTTCATCACATTATCTGGACCTATGAAAGGAATTATGAGATGTTTAGTATGATTTCTAGAAAAGAGGATTTTTCTCTTTCTTGCTAGTTTTAAAACTGAGAAGATCTGAAGCTCTCATAGCCATCTTTCCACCATGAGGGAAAAAGTCTTCCTGAGACAGAAACCCTAGGGAGGAAGTCATGACCCCACTGAGCCTGGCATGAAGACTGACCTGAAGCTGGCCTCATCCCTGGAGTTTCAGCTTAAATGAGTCAAAACATTCTCTTTTTGCTTATATCGTATTATATTGAGTCACTTGTAATTGAGTGTCCAAATTGACAAAAAAATGTAAATATAAATAGCCAGGCATTGTGGTGGGTGCCTGTAGTCCCAGCTACTCAGGAGGCTGAGGCAAGAGAATCAAATAAGCCCAAGATCTGGAGGTTGCTGTGAGCTGTGATGCTACAGCACTCTACTGAGGGTGACACAGAGAGACTCTGTCTCTTAAAAAACAAAAATTAAATATAAAAGAACCTTTATTATCTTTTACTAAAAAGAAATTAAATCATACACTTATTTGAAAATCTTGATAACTCAAACAACTAGAACTCAAATATTCTATACTGTATGAAATTTAAGGTAAGGTTTTCACCCATTTGGAGGGTTGTTAATTTCTGAAGCATTAAGAAGAAAGCTTATAATGCAGAATGTTTCACCTCTGAGCCCCGTTCCAGGCCTACACCCTCAGAGGGTTATTACAGAGAACTTCTGGTGAAGAGACTTTCTTACATCTATTATCTCTTCACTGACTATCTAGGGCAACAGCTTCCACAAAGCACTCAATCTACTTTTCACTGATAAATAAATTAATAAGATAATATGCATGTATATTCCAGTATACTTTCAAATACACATTTGTAAAAGTATATGATACTCTGTTCAACAACATAATCAATTTTAGAATGAATTCTAGTTATTCACAGACTGCAGTGCTTTAATTATATAATCAACTACTTTGAGAAATCATGTTAGCATTGAAAATGAAAACGGTTGCAGGAATTATGATTCATGTCTTCAATAACCATGTATAGTTATTGATTCCTATCAAGTCCCAGGAAGGTTAAAAAAATAAAAACTTTGACGTCGTGGAACTTACATCCTAAAGAAGAAGACGGATAGCAGACATAAAAAACAACAAAAATAACATGTAGTGAGATGAGCTGTGCAAAAAATAAAGCAGAAAAGGTAGTAGAGATTGAACGAATGGGAGTGAGCAGCTGTTTTAAATAAAGTAGACAAGAGGGGCTCTCCGAATACACGACATTTGAGCAGAAATGTGAATGATGTTAAAGATCAAGCCATGAACAGTAAGAAAAATTGAAAGCGATCTTAAGTTTCCTAAGCAGAGAAAACAGGCAATTGTGAATGTCGTAAAGATGGATAGATCTTTATAAAGTCAAGGAACGATAAGATGGCGTAAGGACAGACATATAGATCAATGTGACAAAATTGAGAATCCAGAAATAAACCCTAACATTTATCATCAAATTATTCTGACAAAGAGTTCAAGGTAATGTTTCAACAAATGGTTCTGGGACAGCAGGATATTCACATGCAGAAGAATAAATTTTTTTTTTTTTTTTTGAGACAGAGCCTCAAGCTGTCACCCTGGATAGAGTGCTGTCGCATCACAGCTCACAGCAACCTCCAATTCCTGGGCTCAAGCGAGTCTCCTGCCTTTGTCTCCCAAGTAGTTGGGACTATAGGTGCCCGCCACAACGCCTGGAAGTTTTTAGGTTGCAGCCATCGTTGTTGTTTGGTGGGCCTGGGCTGGATTTGAACTTGGAGTTCAAGTGTATGTGGCTGGTGTCTTAGCCTCTTGAGCCACAGGCACCGAGTCAGAAGAATAAATTTGTATCAATATCTCATACCATACTCAAAAATTAACTTAATGTAGCCCATAGGCTGGAATATAAGAGCTAAACTGTAAGTAAAACTCTTAGAAGAAAATATAGGAGGAGCAAAGTCCATTAGGCCATGATCCTTTGATGTGAAACTGAAGGAGTATAACAACAAGGTTGGCATCATCAAAATTAAAATCTTTTTATACTTCCAAGGAGAACATTAAGAAAGAGAAAAGAAAATCCATAGAATGGAAGAAAATACTTGCAAAGTATGTGTAGGTAGGTCTGGTATTCAGAATATATAAATGACTCTTACAATTGAATAATAAAAGTCAAATAACCCAATTAAAAATAGGCAAAAGACTTTTATAGCTATTTCTCCAGAGAAGGTATGGGAATATTTAATAAACACGTGAAAAGTTACTCGACATCATTTGCCCTTAAAGAAATGTGAATCAGAATTACAAGGAGATACTAATTCATAGGAAGGATATAATAAAAAGACAATTACAGGTACAGTAAGGATGAGGAGAATTTAGAATCAAACCTTATTCCTTGCTGGTGGGAAAGTGATATTTTGTAGCTACTTTAGAGAACAGTCTGGCAGTTCCTCAAAATGCTAAAAGTGATTGCTACACGACTCTGCAATTTCGCCTCTATGTATCTATCCAAGAAAATTGAAAACCTAAACACATATTTGTACATTGATGTTCATAGCAGCATTATTCATAATAGCCAAAAACTAGAAATAACACAAAATTTCCCATTAACTGATTAACGAATAAGCAAAATGTGGTATATCCATACAATGAAATGTTATTTAGCAATGATATGGAAGCAGGTGGTGATAGAGGCTGCACTCAGTACATCATGGGAAGTGTCATAAAAATACATATTGTATGATCCTGTTTATATTTTTTAGAATAGTCGAATGTACATAAATAGACAAAGTAGATGCATGGTTATCTAGGGCTGGAGGCAGGAAAGGACTTCTAATGGGTACAAATTTTCTTTTCAGAATGATGAAAATGTAAAGTTAGGTTATGGTGAAGGATGCACAATTGTATAAACAGAATTAAAAATCACTGGATTGTATGCTTTAAACAGGCGAGCTTTATGGTGTATAAATTAATTAAGCTGTTAAAAAAACATGATTAGCACAACAGAGAAAAAGAATAGAAAGAGGTAGGCAGGGGCCAGATCTGTAGGGACGTTATGCCACAATAAGAACTTAGGATCTATTCTGAAATTGTGAAAGTCACTAGAGAATTTAAGCAGAAAAGTGAAGTGATATGACTTATGTTTTAAAAAGATTACTCTGGGAATGTAAACTAATACATTCCTTTTGGAAAGACATTTGGAGAATACTTAGAGATCTAAAAATAGATCTGCCACTTGATCCTATAATTCCTTTATTAGGTATATATCCTGAAGACCAAAAATCACATCATAATAAAGATATATGTACCAGAATGTTTATTGCAGCCCAATTCATAATTGCTAAGTCGTGGAAGAAGCCCAAATGCCCATCAACCCACAAACAGATTAATAAATTGTGGTACATGTATACCATGGAATATTATGCAGCCTTAAAGAAAGATGGAGACTTTACCTCTTTTGTGTTTACATGGATGGAGCTGGAACATATTCTTCTTAGCCAAGTATCTCAAGAAGTATCACAAGAAGAAGAAGGAGTATCCAATGTACTCAGCCCTAATATGAAGCTAATTTATAGCTTTCATATGAAGGCTAAAACCCAATTATAGCACAAGAATACAGGGAAAAGGGAAAGGGAGGGGACGGGAGGGGGGAGGCTGGTGGAGGGAGGGTAATTGGTGGGAACACACTTACGGTTCATCTTGGCAGGGTACTGGTGAAACTTATTAAATGTAGAATATCAATGTCTTCATATAGTGATTAAGAAAATGCCATGAAGGCTATGTTTAACAGTTCGACCAAAATATTTCAGGTTGTATATGAAGTTAGCACATTGTGCCCCATGATTGCACCAATGTACACAATTATGATTTAATAAAATTATAAAAAAAAATTACTCTGGAGAACAGACCAAAAGGAAGTAAACAGGAAGAAGAGAAAGCAATGAAGAGGTTTTAGATGTGGTTGGGGGTGAGGTTATGGCTGACTAAGATGTGGGGGTGCAGGTGATGACACACGGCTTGAGAATGAATTTTGATGGAATTGCTTAGATTGCGTATGGGTTTTGATAAAAAAAGGTCAGAGTGCAGAGGTGAATGGAAGGGCCACTAACTGAAACCGGGACGTCTGGGAGGGAAGCAGATTTGGGAGGGGTAACAGCAAGAAATTGACAATTTCTTTCGACCAGGTAGTGATGTCGGGACAGAGGTCAGGAGTCAGATTTCAGAGTCACTCAGCCTGGCACTGAAGGAGGCCATTTAGGGAAGCAGGTGGATAGCAGAAAGAAGAATCAAGTCTTGAGCCCCAGATCACCCCAATGTTTGGACAGGACAGAGGAGGAACCAGTTAGAAACCAGGGAATAACAGCTGGTGTGGTTAAGAGGAAAACAATAATGGTGGCCAAGTGAAGAAAATGTTTCAAGAAAAAGGGTGAGTCAAACCACACGGCTGAGAGGGCAAATCAGATAAGGATGGATTTCATGGCATGTAAATTAAGCTTAAAATTAAAATGCTATTACTTTTAGGTCCTGGTTTTATGAGTTATCATCCATATAACAGCACTTGATGATAAAGAGTGTCATGTGATAAGGTTCTATAATTTTTGTTTTCACTTGCATTATGTGAACTGCATAGCCATACAAAGTCCACATAAAACTTGCATGTTTTCCAATATTTCTAAAGAGCCTGTATGATAGGCTTAAAAAGTAATAATAATTATAAAATATATAAATGGTCATAGTTAATAATAATTAATTTTTGAAATACTCATCCTTTTCCCCATTTTCATACCTTTTTCTGTTGTGAATGAGAGATGTTAAGTCCAACTCACATCCGTAATTAAATCTTCCAAAAATATGTACTAATATCAAGATTGATGAATAAAATCCCTTCCTGTAGCATTTTCTATGTCTTTCAGGAAAAAAATCAGCTGACTCTGTATGTATCTAAGAAATAGAAACTCAAATGCTTTTTTAGTCTGGAAAAAAGTTTTAAAGATGATTCATTCACTTTCTTCATTTTACACTCATGGGAACCAATGAGATCGTTCCTTTATTTAGATAGTGGTTCTCAACCTTCCTAATGCCACGGCCCTTTAATACAGTTCCTGTGGCAGCAGGTTGAGAACCGCTGCTTTGGAGGGAACTGTATCACGCAGCTAGTAAGTTACTGAGCCATAAAATATCTGGAGTAGTGATTTTCAACTTTGCTCCCCACTAGAATCACCTGGGAGTTAAAAACATCCCCATGCAGACTAATAAAATCAGTTATTTGGAGATGAGGAAAGTGGGATATGAACGGAGTCTAGAGCTGAGGCTGGGAACAACTGAGATAAAGTGCTGCTGCATTTTTAAGGGGTGAATAGGTGGACAGGGTCTTTAAGTTCTTCAGTTAGACTGGGAAAGAAACAGAAGAACTAACGACATGGACAATATGGCTAAGTGTTTTTCACGTGCAATGGGAATCCAGCCTTCACTTTCTGTTTTCTTCAGTTCGTCACTTAATACAACTCTGACTCACTCTATTGTTGTCCGTAATCTAAGTGGTTCATGTATTAAATTCCACTTTCCCAAGAAACGTGCTCTGATAATAAACTTCAGATGGCATGCACGTGGTTTTTTGATGCAGAGTTTTCATTAAAAAGAACACCTATTATTAGAAGTCAGATTTATAAACTACAGATATTAATATATTGCATCTGGGTCCCACTTCATTGTTTAAAAAGTCACTTCCATATATATATTTTATTGAAAACAGACTTGATAGTCATTGTTTCTGGAAAATAAACACATGAAAATAAGTGTGTTAAACTAGAATTCTAAGTTCTTACAAGTCTAGGCTATTTTGTCCTATTTTTTTCCTTTTTTTACATTTCAAACTATTAAGAAGGTACAAATTTTTAGGTTACATTGTTCTCACTTCCCAGGTAAAGTTCGAGTTGTACAGAGCCCTGACCTGCTCTGAACATCCACACATTGTGCTTAGGTGAGATCCCGCCACTTGCCCTCCACCCTCCCCTCTCCTGCCTCACCCCTCCTCTGGCTACAATACCTTTGTGTTTTATTGTTCATATGAGCATATAATCATTTACATATTGGTTTCACATTAATATTGAGTACATTGGATATTTTCTTTTTTTCCATTCTTGTGATACTTTACTAAGAAGGATGTCTTTCTTTTTTTTTTTTTTGAGACAGAGCCCCAAGCTGTCACCCTGGATAGAGTGCCGTGGCATCACAGCTCTCAGCAACCTCTAATTTCTGGGCTCAAGCGAGTCTCCTGCCTCCGCCTCCCAAGTAGCTGGGACTACAGGCACCCGCCACAACCTCCGGCCATTTTTTGGTTGCAGCTGTCATTGTTGTTTGGCAGGCCTTTTTTGGGCTGGATTCGAACCCGCCAGCTCAGGTGTATGTGGCTGGTATCTTAGCCGCTTGAGCCACAGGCATCGAGGCAGAAGGATGTCTTTCATCTCCATCCAAGTAAACATAAAAGATATAAAGTCTCCATCTTTTCTTATGGCTGAGAGTATTCCATGGTGTACATATGCCGCAGTTTGTTAACCCATTCATGGGTTGATGGGCACTTAGGTTGCTTCCATGACTTGGCAATTATGAATTGAGCTGCAATAAACATCCTGGTGCCAATGTCTTTGTAGTGAAATAATTTTTGTTCTTCTGGGTAGATACCTAGTAATGGGATGGCAGGATCAAATGGAAGGTCAACATTTAGTTCTTTGAGAATTCTCCACACTTCTTTCCATAAAGGTTGTATTAGTTTGCAATCCGATCAGCAGTGTAGACGTGTTCCCCTTTCTCCACATCCATGCCAGCATCTGCAGTTTTGGGACTTTGTGATGTGGGCTGGTTTTACTGGAGCTAGGTGGTTTTGATTTGCATTTCTCTGATGACTAAAGATGAGCATTTTTTCATGTGTTTGTTAGCTATTCGTCTGTCATCTTCTGAGAAGTTTCTGTTCAAGCCTCTTGCCCACTTAGAAATGGTGTTGTTTGCTTTTTTCTTGCTGATTAATTTGAGTTCTATGTAGATTAGTTATCAGGCTTTGTCAGATTTATAACATGAAAAAATCTCCTATTCCAAAGGCTGTGTGTTTACTTTGGTTACAGTCCCCTTAGCTGTGCAGAAGCTTCTTAGCTTGTTCAAATCCCAGTTATTTATTTCTGGTGTTGCTGAAATTGCCAGGGGGGGTATTCCTCATAAAATCTTTTCTCAGACCAATATTTTCAAGTGTTTTTCCCCGCAGTCTCTTCTAAAATTTTTTGTGTCATGGCTTAAATTTAAGTCTTTTATCCAGTGAGAATCAATTTTTGTCAATGGTGAGAAATAATATGTTCCGTTTTAGTCTTCTACATGTGGCTAACCAGTTCTCCCAGTATCATTTATTAAACAGGGATTCTTTTCCCCAGTGTATGCCTTTGTTGGGCTTGTCAAAAATCAAAGGATGATGTGTCAGTAGATTATTCTTTTCCAAAGATCTATGTCTCTATTTTTATGCCTGTACCATGCTGTTTTGATGACTATAGACTTATAATATAACTGGAAATCTGGTAAAGTTATGCCTCCAAGATTTGGGTTTATTTCTAAGAATTGTATTGGCTATTTGGTTTTTTTTTCTGGTTCCATATGAAATGAAGTACTTTTTTTCAAGTTCTTCAAAGTATGGCATTGGTGCTATGATGGGGATTACATCACATCTGTAGATTGCTTTGGGTAGCATTGACATTTAAACAATGTTGATTCTTCCCAACCTTAAGCATGGTATGTTCTTCCATTTCTTAATGTGTTCTGCTATTTCTTTTCTCAGGGTTTCACTTTATAGAGATCTTTCATGTCCTTTGTTAGATATATTCCCAAGCATTTCATCTTCTTTGGTGTAAGAAGGAATACTGTAAAAGGAATAGAGTCTTTGACTTTATTCTTGGCTTCACTGTTGGCATATATGAAGACTACTGATTAGTGGGTATTGATTTTTTATCCTGAGATGCTGCTGTATTCCTTGATCACTTCTAAGAGCTTTATAGTTCAGCCCCTGGGGTTTTCCAGGTATAAGATCATGTCATCTGCCAAGAGGGAGAGTCTGACCTCTGTCCCCATTTGAATAGCCTCCATCTCCTTCTCGTATCTGATTGCAATGGCTGGACTTCCAGTACTATGTTGAATAGCAGTGGTGACAGTGGGCATCCTTGTTTGGTTCCACATCTGGTGGAGATGCTCTCAGTGTTACTCAATTTGGTGTGGTGTTGGCCATGGGTTTGCTGTGGATGGCCTCTATGTGTTCAAGAAATGCCTCACTTAAGCCTATCTTCTTAAGTGTTCTTATCAAGAAAGAATGCTGGATATTATCACAGGCCTTTCTGTACTAATTGAGAGAACAATATGGTCTTTGTTTCTGATTTTATTTACGTGGTGCATTATATTTATGGATTTACATATGTTGAACCAACCTTGCATCCCTGGGATTTTGCCCCACTTTATTGAGATGAGTGGTTTCAAAGTTTAGAGCTTTGTCACTGAGGAGGAACATCAGAGTTTACAAAGTGCATCTTTATGGACAAAGTTAAATATTCTACTTAGACCACAAGTGACAACTCCTTCTAATCTGTTCGGTGTTATCAGTTGCAGCATTATATATATGCACATTGCCATGTGGAACTTATTTTAATCAGATTACAAATACACAAGTTCTTGGGGCCACATTAAGAGATATGAAGTTATGTTTTTGTTAATATTAAGTGTTTCCATTCCTTCAGTAGCTTTTGCTTTCAAAGTGGTTGGAAGTGTTTGTGTGAGTTCCCTCCGACACTCCACCTGCCTGCAGTGGTGCTGCCGTTCTCAGCTGTTGTCCAAGCAGGTTTAATTATTATCATTTGCACAGGACAGTGGAGCCACAGCGGCCAAATGTCTGAGCACATGTGGTTAATATAACAGATTGGGAAACAGAACGTGGTTTAGGGGTCATATAAACTGGGTTAAAATTCCAGCTTGACCCATTATACTTTCCATAAATTACTTATTTCTCTGTGTCTGGGGTCTTTGTTTGTAAAAAGGAAATGAGAGTATTGTGATAAAGTAAATGTATGTGAGCAGGACTAGCTCTGTAATTAGTTGGGCCCGGCACAAAGGGAAAATGTGAGGTTCCTTGATCAACAATTATTAAGAATTACAAGATGGTGACAGGAGCGTTAGTCCAGGGTGGGGCCGTTCTAAGTAGGACCTGGTGCAACTCTCCAGCTCACACGGCGCTGAACTGGTGCTAGACCTGTGGTGAGGTGCAGAGAGCAGAGCTCAGAGCGGGCACTTGGTGCACGCTGCTGCTGCCCCTTCCTTTGGTGTTTTCATTCAGCTTTCTTTTCTCTAAATTAAAACATGTGTATTCACGATCCTCAGATTTGTAAAGACCTGTGGCATTATAGTAAGTGACTACTTTTTTAAAAAGTAGAGTTTCCAAGCTTCACTTTAATAGAAAGCGTCTCGTCACCCTGAGCACCCTTTCTTTGCGCTGCGATTATAGTTCTTGGTGTCTCCTTGCCCTTAAAACGATGGAATGATTTAGGTTCTTTTCCACGTTGTACTAGACCAAATTTAACATTGCCATTAGGATCATTTAAGTGAGACTTCGTTTTTCTCTTAATGGCTCTTTTAAAGCACCGCTGGAAATGTCTTATTAAAATAGAGTGTTTTGATTTATCTTCTCTAAATCCTCATTAGAAATTTTATACTACTTCTGTGGTCTTTACACTTAAATCGCTATGATATTTATGTGAAATTCCATACAGGCTTAAAATGCTTTATGCATTTTCCCCATATTTTTTCTAATTAAATATGAAATAAAAATCTTGCTTTGACCATACATCCACAGATACATCTTAGAGGGTTCTGACTTTTCAAAAGAAATATGACTTAGGAAAGTTAAAAAGTACATGAAATATTTTCATCATGAGAGTAAACTACATAACCTCTGTCAGTCTGTTTTTATTTTTTTTGGTTTATTTTTCTGTTGGTTGATTAAGGAGGTTGAGACTGATAATCATGAAGTTTCTTTCAATATTTTAATACTGAAAATCTTCTATTTTCTATTTCTATATTCTCAGTTCCAGTTTACTGTGTGTGTAGAACTGTACCATTTACTCTCATGAACACTCTTTATGTGTCAGTGAACGGCAATGTCCTTATTGCATAAGGACAGAGAGAGAACCTTAGGAAGGGTTAGTGAGTTGGCCAGGGTCATCTGGTTTCAGAAAAGTACACACGAAACTAGAGCTTCAAATTTTAGAATCTAGTCCTAGAGTTTTGTTTCTTGAATGCTATAGAGTTAAAGAAGTGGAGAGGTTAGAAAAGAAAGAAAAATGACAGAAAACAGTGTAATCGTCCGAGGTGTGTTGGAAAATGGTGAACAGCTGGTTGGGGAGGCGAGTACTCTAATTTGCAGCCTGTGCTGATTTTCGTGGGGGTGATTTCCCCACAACTTCAACCTGTTAATGTGACGTCACTGGGGGTGGAGTGGGAACCGAGGTGAGCTGGCTCCCGCACGCTCCCAGTAGTGGGCCAGTGTTATACTGCAGCAAAAAATTTTAAAGCAACTACCTGATTTATAACTGGAGGTGGGAGCAGTTTTGGGATCAGTACTAGTTGTTTAAAGGCTCTTTAGGCATTTGTTTTAAAACTTCTTTAAAATGGATAATAGGGGTACATATTTATAGCATGTCTGTGAATTTCGTGACATGCACAGAATGAGACTGAAGTGTCCAGGAGGTCCTTCCCCTGGGATTTACATCCGTGTGCTGAGAGCATCTCAGTTCCTCACAATACATTCCAAATCATTTTAGCCTGAAATGAAGGTAGGAAAAAAGGGGGATGGCAGGAGTCACACATCAGCCCTTCCGTGACACGGCCGGCGAATGCTTCACTTTGTTCCTGTCATTGTGAAAGGCCCCTGATGTTTTCAGAGCGGTGGATCAGAGCACTGAAAATTGCTAAATACATTTTCTGAAATAATCATCTTTAAACTCAATACGCATGTAAACTTTGACATCTTCTCGTTCCTCAAACTTTCTATAATTTATGTATTTTTTGAGAAATAGTGTTACCATAGCCTTTAAATTTAGGATGGTCAGAAAAACTGCATGTTCACACTAAACCTAATGGCAGGAGAAAATGGAAGGAATTGGGCTCAGTGGATTTTTAAAATACACTGATTATGGGAGGAAAAAACTCACGTAGCTACAAGTAAGAACAACTAAATCAGAGCACTGGGTTGAGGTTATGAACAAGTTTTAATCTCCTAGAGTGACTTTGATAAAGCATAACTAAAAACTTTATTAACATTTTACAATCTCTGGAGAATTAAAACCTCTTGTCATTATTTAACTGAAGGCACCTGGTTTATTTTACCTTCACTCCAACATACCTGTGTTTAGATCAGGGCAGGAAAGGATGAAAATTATCTTGAAAAAAGTATCTGTGATTGTGAGAGAGGTTAATATATCATTGCAGCTTCAAGAAGAGTATCAAGAAATAGAGAAGATGCTTAAGGCAGCTGGGGTCCAAATGATCAATGGCACTCAGTAATAGAAAGGAAAAAACTGGAGAATGATGTGAATCTTGTCTGATGTGTTTAAAAAAATAAGGTGGGGTGAGCAGCAAGCCAGTGGAACTTTTATGTGTACAGACCATATCAAAATGTGGGTGAAGTCAGTGGAAGCTTTGCCCAATTATCCAAAAACTGAAATAAGAGAAATCAATTTTAAGAGAGTATTAAGACTTTCCTATCTTACTTTCGAAGGTTAATATAGGTCAGTGGACGAGATTCCATTCAGTTTTCTAGTCCTAAGGAAGAATAACTGCTTCTACCACGGAAAAAAATCCTAATTTTAGAAAGGATATGTCAAAAGAATTGCTTTTTTAAAAAACTGTATGGCTTTTATCAGTAACTTCTGGAGCAGTTCAGAACTATTTTCCTTCTAGCTATTTATAATTTTCTTTAGAGCAAAGATTTATCTCTGTACTTTTCAACAATCTGAAGATAGGACTTTTAGAAAGCGTCTTCTGCCAAATGGATGGGAAGCATGCGTTGACTTTTCACACTGCCTGTCTCACCAGGGGCCTTGGGAAATACACCCAGTCCCCTGAAGCTCTTCCTAACCCGAGCTAGACTGGGAGCTGGGAGTGGGTGGGAAGGTACTTGGAGAACTATTCGGATTCATCAGTTTTTCCTTATGTGGAATGGGCATTTTACCAACCACAAATTCCTACACGTTGCTGTCTTTAACCATTGGAAACAATGTTAAAACTTCTACGAGCGCAGGGTGACGAAGTCGTGTCCTGGAACACAGGAAGGACAGGAGTCCACCCATGGATTCTTTGTACTTTCCTAAAGATCTGTCCATAAGGAAAGTCTCCTCACCTGCTCTGGGTACCCGTCCATACTCCTTTGCCCTTTAGTTTGGATTAAGCACCGTCCAGGCTGAGGTCCCCGCGTGGCTTGTGAAGAGGGGATCTGAATAGGCAATGGTGACTGAAATTGCTGGATGGTCACTTTGTTTATGTTCCCCTCGTACGGCTGCTGCTCCCGGCTGCGATGCTGAAGGCTCTGGGACCCCATCAGAGTCTGGATGTGACTGCCTGCCTGTGGAGAAAACAACCTGTCAGGCAAAGGTCCTGGTCTGAAGCGACGTGATGAATGTGGAAAACACACACAGAGACGGACACTGCAGGAGAGAGGCACCGTGTGGGCTCTCCGCCACGACCGCAAGAGAAAGAGGCCACAGTAAGGGTCTGACCACTGTGGTCTGCGAAAACGTTAACACTGGGGCCAAGATGCACTGCGGACATGTGTGGTCATCTGGTGACCTGCCGAAGATGACTGCAACCCCATTTTAAAGGAACAAGATTCAGTCTGAAAAAGCGCAAGAAAAAAAGGAAGTCACAGCTTAAAAATAAAGCAGAGCTCTATCTGGCATTTCATTTGAAAAATACCAAGGTGGGGGGGGAGAAGAGAGAGAGATATAATATTATGTAACATCTGGGGAAAAATAACAGAAACTGCTTCCTAATTCTGAAGCAGAAGCATGGAAGCATGGAATTCCTTATTTTCTTTTATCCCACAGCTGCACAGTAAGTTTGTTTAGGTGAGCAGAACCAGTATTTTAATTTCCTGCATTATTGAATGAAGAGTATGGATTTTGGAGTCTCTAAGTTGGGGAAACTTATTAAATGTAGAGTATCAATGTCTTCATATAGTGATCAAGAAAATGCCATGAAGGCTATCTGTAACAGTACAATCAAAACATTTCTGAATGTATATGAATCGTGCCCTATGATTGCACCAATGTAC
>CAUYON010016774.1:0-17264 GCA_963573935.1 Arctocebus calabarensis
TGTGGCGGGTGCCTGTAGTCCCAGCTACTTGGGAGGCGGAGGCAGGAGACTCGCTTGAGCCCAGGAATTGGAGGTTGCTGTGAGCTGTAATGCCACAGCACTCTATCCAGGGTGACAGCTAGAGGCTCTGTCTCAAAAAAAAAAAAAAACCCAAAGGACTTGGTTGAGAGAGCTTCCAGGTGGCTGAACATGGGGAGGCTCCTGGAGGGGGCGCCCCAGGAGGGCACATGGACACCTTCCCCTATACCTTGCCATACAGATCTCTTTATCTGCGTCCTTTGTAATAAACCTTTATCCTTTATAATAATCCATCTTCTGGCCGTCCTTAGCCCCTCCACACACTAAACTTATGGACATAGGGAAGATGTATTAGTCAGGGTTCCCCAAAGAAAAGAGCCAGTAGGATAAATAGGGTGTGTGTGTGTGTGAGAGAGAGAGAGAGAGAATTGGCTCACAGAATTAGGGAGGCTGGTAAGTAGCAAATGTGCAGGGTAGGCTACCAAGCAGGAGGGCCGGGAAGAGCTGACATTACCGTTCAAGTCTGAAGGCTGTCTGTTGCTACAACTTTCTCTTGCTTGGATGGGGAATCAGCCTTTCATTCTGTTTGGGCCTTCAACTGATTGGATGAAACCCACCACAATATGGAAGACAATCTGCTTTACTCAAAATCTACTAATTCCCTCCGAGAAACACCAAGAATAATATTTGATAACATATCTAGCACTGTGACCCAGTCAACTCGATACATCCTAACAGCAGTTTAGACTCTTCTCCACTCTGTTCCTAAAGCCTGCTGCTGCCATCTATTTGAGGATGCTGAGTCTTCCATTGCTGTAGAGAAGGCTGCTCTTAGATTTTGCTCTGCTGCCCCATAATATAGGAAGCAGGAGACTTGCCTGTGAGGCACAAATCATCTCAGCTCTTGAATGCTTAACCCCTACCTCCCACTCAGCTCCGAGCTGGGACAAAGGAGCGTGCATTTCACAGTGCATCTGGCTTCAAACTCTCTTCCCCAACCAGAAGTCTTTTATTGGGGCTTGGGTGGAAGGAGTGGGAAAATGATGGGCTATAGGGAACTGGTTTAACAAGGTTGCCTTTCTTTTAAATCTTTTCTCATGACTGTATCAGAGCTATTGAATGAAATTAACAGCAGAAAACAGGTGGGTATGTTTGTCTTTAGCCCTGGTTTGACAATAGGACTCGGGAAGACTGACACCCCAAAATTGTGGCAGTTGGTAAAAAAATAAGAATACACTGACACCTGGTTGAAATTTTATTCTCTTATTTCACCATATCAGCTATGCAAATATTTTACTTTTCTTCTTTCTTTCCTTTCTTCAATTCAGCTGTGGGGTAACAGTACCCTGACTTTTTCAGATTGACCTTAAACACTAAGTTTTATGGGGGAATTTCAGGCAATATTAGAGGGGAAGCTGAGGGGAAGATATGTTAGGTGAGAAGAATCTAATCTCTATGGTCAAAGAAGTAAATTGATAAATTAAAATGTTGTTAGGTAAAGCTATACATTGGAATGAACAAAGTGACTGACTAAAGAATGATAGTAAAATAAGAAAACCCACAACTCTTTGAGCTGGACCAGTTCCAAAGAGATCAGAAACAGAAGAATGATGTGTAAACCTTATACTTTGACACCAGTCTTTATTGCTATTTTTTTTGCCATTCCAAAAGTAAAATTGCAGACTATGGAGTGAAGGGTCCATAGTAAGATAAAAGGGTCTTTGTAAGATAAAAACTTAAAAATCAGAGGTGTAAGTAGTAGGTTTAAGAAATTTTTTAAAATATCTTTTAAAACATTAAAAAAAAAAAATCTTGGGCTCAGCACCTGTGGCTCAGCGGGCTAAGGGGCCAACCATGTACACCTGAACTGGCGGGTTCGAATCCAGCCCGGCCCGCCAAACAATGACGGCTGCAACTAAAAAATGGCTGGGTGTTGTGGCGGGCGCCTGTGGTCCCAGCTACTTGGGAGGCGGAGGCAAGAGACTCGCTTGAGCCCAGGAATTGGAGGTTGCTGTGAGCTGTGATGTCACAGCACTCTATCCAGGATGACAGCTTGAGGCTCTGTCTCAAAACAAACAAACAAACAAAAAAATCTTGGCTTGGTGCCTGTAGCTAATTATTTAGGGCACCGGCTACATACACTGGGGCTGGTGGGTTTGAACCTGGCCAAGGACTGCTAAAAACAAGAATAACAACTACAAAAAAAAACAACAAAAAAAAACCCTAGGTGTTGTGGCAGGCTCCTGTAGTCCCAGCTACTGGGAGGCTGAGGCAAGAGAATGGCTTACGCCCAATAGTTTGAGGTTGCTGCAACATAGTAAGACTTTGTCTCAAAAAAAAAAAAAATTCAGGCTCCACGCCTGAGGCTCAACAGGCTAAGGCGCCAGCCACGTACACCTGAGCTGGTGGGTTCAAATCCAGCCTGGGCCTGCCAAACAACAATTATGGCTGCAACCAAAAAATGATCAGGCGTTGTGGCGGGCGCCTATAGTCCCAGCTACTTGGGAGGTGGAGGCAAGAGACTCGCTTGAGCCCAGGAATTGGAGGTTGCTGTGAGCTGTAATGCCACAGCACTCTATCCAGGGTGACAGCTTGAGGCTCTGTCTCAAAAAAAAAAAAAAAAAATCAAAACAATCTTACAGGGCAGTTGCCTGTGGCGCAAAGGAGTAGGGTGCCAGTCCCATATGCCAGAGGTAGCGGGTTCAAACCCAGCCCTGGCCAAAAATGTCAAAATAAAATAAAATAAAATAAAAATAAAAATAAAAATAAAACCAAAATAAATTTTGCAAGTAATTTAAAGTTACTTAAATTACTAGTGTTATGACCATATTTTGGCATGAATGAAAACTAAAATGCAAGTGCAAAGCTTGCTTTTTCTTTTTGACTGAGCGAAAGCTATCCATCAATAAGATGGAACTACTGAGTTAAAAGAAAATGACTTCCCTAAACCTACTATTGCTAAATGCCCAGATCTTAACAAGCATATTTGAAAAACAAGTTTGAGTAGTATATAAACTTCAAGTGGCCTTGTTACAAGAACAATCCTATTAAAGGTGAACATATTTTAAAATTCCTAGTTTTATTTTTATTTTATTTTTATTTTTTTGGCAGTTTTTGGCCGGGGCTGGGTTTGAACCTGCCACCTCCGGCATATGGGGCCAGCGCCCTACTCCTTTGAGCCACAGGCGCCGCCTCCTAGTTTTATTTTTAAACACAAAAATCAAAATCGAATTTGGAAAATTTCTGGATAGTCACCAGATCTTCTGGAACATGATTTATTCCTTATACTTTTATGATATGTGGAGACAGTATCAATTTTGTGAAGTATATTAAGTGAAACAACCTGGCTCAGCAGAAGTCTATGTATTCATTTCTTCTTTCAGCAAACATAATGAAGAGATACCTTTTAGCAATTTTTTTGTTTCGTTTTGTATTGCAGGCTTAGATATCCCATTTGTTTGCAATATATACTCAGCTGTCTGCCAGCTGTCACTCTCCTTTGCTGGGACAAAACTGGGTTACTGCTAGCTTGTATTCTCTCCTCACCACTCCCTGTCTTCCTACTCCCATCCTAGTCTGGCCACTTCTGCCCAGATCTGTTAGGTATAGTATAGTTTTCTGTTCCAGATCCAAATGTCTTATGTAAAGGAGGACAAATATCAATACATTTCTCTGTATGTAGTGAACTATGTATTGTAGCAGTATAGGAGAGGGAAACAATTGCTTGCAATGTCAAAGTTTAATGGGATAAGGCCTAAAGAACATGTGCCCTGACAAGTCAATGAAGAGACAGCAAAAACCAGGCAAGATATATAAAATCACCACTATTCTAGAAAATGCAGTATTGTTACCAAACTTACGAAGAATTTGTTAATTCTCTTCTAATTCTCTAGGGGAAGCTTGCGAGGTGATGAGATTTCAAGAACTATTTGAATGAAAAGGGCTGGACAAACTTAAACGAAAGAGTGTGGAAGAATGGGGAAAAAATAGGCCATAATCCAGCTACAGACAGGTATGGGAAAAACCCAGAGAATAAGGGAAGTGTACATTTGGTGAAGTACCTAACCAGAACTGTACACAATTGCTTAATTCTAAGGCTAAGAAATTTTTCTATTCTTTTTGATTGCTTTGATTGGAGACACGTGATCACCACCAGTAAGAACTACTATTTAGTCATCATATAGCAATGTCTAACACATTGCATATATTATTTTATATAAACCTTTTTTATTTTTTATATTTATTTATTTACTTTTAGAGACAGAGTCTCACTTTATCGCCCTCAGTAGAGTGCCATGGAGTCACAGTTCACAGCAACCTCCAACTCATGGGCTTAGGCGATTCTTCTGCCTCAGCCTCCCGAGTAGCTGGGACCACAGGTGCCAGCCACAACGCCCGGCTATATATATATATTTTTTGAGACAGAGCCTCAAGCTGTCACCCTGGATAGAGTGCTATGGTATCACAGCTCACAGAAACCTCCAATTCCTGGGCTCAAGAGAATCTCTTGCCTCCACCTCCCAAGTAGCTGGGACTACAGGCGCCCGCCACAATGCCTGGCCATTTTTTTTGGTTGCAGCTGTCACTGTTGTTTGGAGGGCCCGGGCTGGATTCGAACCCACCAGCTCAGGTGTACGTGGCTGGCGCCTTAGCCCATTGAGCCACAGGCGCCCAGCCGCCCGGCTATTTTTTTGATGCAGTTTGGCCCGGCCGGGTTTGAACCCGCCTCCCTTGGTACATGGGGTCGGAGCCCTACTCCCTGAGCCACAGACACCGCCCTAAATCTTTTTTTTTTGAGACATAGTCTTACTATGTTGCCCTTGGTAGAGTGCCATGGCGTCAGAGCTCACAGCAACCTCAAACTCTTGGACTTAAGTGATTCTCTTGCCTCAGCCTCCCAAGTAGCTGAGACTATAGATGCCCACCACAACACCTGGCTATTTTTTGGCTGTAGTTGTCATTGTCACTTGGCAGGCCTGGGCAGGGCTTGAACCCGCCAGCTCCAGTGTATGTGGCTGGTGCCCTTGAGCTACTGGCGCCGAGCCTATTTTATATAAATTTTTACAAACTCCCTGCAAGGTAGGAATAATTCCCACTTTCTCAAGAGGCTAGCTTTCTCAAGGAATAACTTCTTAAAGTTATGTAGCTATTAATAGCAAATCCTCAACTGTTGACTACAACAGGTTTGTTATTTTAGATAAGAGGGTGTCATGTGAATCGCCTCAAAGAATCTGAAGATTGAGTGACTCTTATCAAGAGAATGCTTCATGGGGCTGACAACAGTAGAAATCATTGCTTAAATCATGTCCCACACAGTCTTGAAACTTCAAAAAAGGGCAGGGAATAATAAAAATAAATAATAAGATTATTATTTTTTTTTTAGGATTGAGGGAAAGGGTTGAGTAGGCATGAAAACCTTAAGGGCAGTGGATTGACTGTAAAATCCATCATAGTGGAAAGCCCCAGTGAGTGAGAGCATATAGATTTACATTCCAATCCTGATTCACAGCCCTCACCTTCTTTAGGCCTCATTTCCTCCTCAGTAATTTTTTCCTTTTTTAGATGGGGGTCTTGCTATGTTGCCCAGGCAAGCCTCCAACTCTTGGGCTCAAGGAATCCTCCTGCCTCAGCCTCCCTAGTGGCTGGGATTATGCCACTGTGAATGCCAGAAATATGGATTTTTAAGATTTTTTAAAGTTAGTAAGATTATCTGAATATTTAAATTAAAATCAGAGCTTTTCAACCCCTCAATTCTCAAGGAGATTAAGGAAGAAAGTGTTCTAGAAAACAGGACAGGAAATGGAACCACTAATAGAAGGAGCATATCATTGTTCAGAATGCCAGAAATTCACGGAGGATAACTATGCAGCCCAGGGTTCTTCACTGATTCTCACCATACATGACTTGATTCATAGCCAAAGAACATCCTGGTCTCCATTCCTGCCATTAAGGTAACTAACCTTTAATTAGCGATACATTCCTAATAGGTGGTGAGGTGGCCATCCAGTTAAGGTTATAGTTGAGGGCCAGACTCTCTGGGGTTCAAAGGCAGTCCTGTCACCTGCAAGGTGGCCTCCAGGGCCTTCACCTATAAAATGGATGCATTTTCAAACAGAGATAATCCAGTGCCCACACCACTGGGTGGTTGTCAAGATGATGGATAATCCATGGAAATCCAAGAGCAGGGTACATAGTAAGTCCCAATAAATGCTAGCCTAATAATTAAAAGCATTTCAAGGGGATTAAGATTTATTAGAATTAGCTGCCAAGTGACATCTTACGGGCCCCCTTTTAAAGCAAAACTAATTTCAATTTAAGTTTTCACAAATTCGTATTTTTATGCATCTGATTTTAGTGAAATATGACCACAGTTTATGCTATTTACTTACACAGTCATATCTTACTCGTACCATTTGTGAGCCGTTTTTGATTTTACAAACTCTTAAATTGTTAAACAGATTGGGACAGCCCATCAGTCTGATTTAAAATCAGAGCTCCTGGTTTTTCTGTGACAAGTTCCCTATCGGCTTCAAAACACATTCTCTCCATCTCCGAGAGGGGAGCGTTTTAATCAGCCGTTTCCGTCCGAGAGAAACATAAAGACTTGTGCTTGGAACTAGCAAGCCGCGAGCTTTGAACCTCAGACTCCTGGGCCCATTACGTAACTCCACCGGGGCCAGGGCCCGGAGGCCGGTTCCCCGAGCCCTCCCGCGGGGTGAGGGATCAGGTTACAACACCGCGGTCCTCTAGGCCAGGGCAAGTTTCACCACTGGCTGTTCGGGACGTTTACTTTTGAATTTCCCTGAACCGCCGGGTGTGGACAGCGGCGCGGACCCGCCCCGGAAACCTCCGGGCTCCTTCCCGCCACTCGCAGGCCGGGCCCCTCTAGGGGGTCCCCAGCGGGCTGCAGGAGAGCCCGAAGGGCGTTGGGCGCCTGCAGCGGGACAGCAGTCCCGGTTGCCCCTCCCAGTTACCCCAGGTTCCGACCCGGCCACGCCCAGCCCCGCGCGCCGCGCTGACGGTTGCCTGAGGGCTCGATTTTAAATTCGCGGACCCGGCCCCCCCGCAGCAGGAGCGCGCAGTCCGTTCCCCATTGGCCGGTGGCGGTCACGTGCAGACACCCGCCATGTTGGGGTGTGCGGCGGGCGCCACCTCCGCCCCCAGCGGCTCGACTCCAGCCCGCCCCTCGCAGCCCTCCTCCCGCTGAGCCCGCCGCTCCGCGCAGCCTGAGAGGAAACAAAGTGCTGAGGGAAGGAGACTCCGCGGCGGCGGCGCGCACCCTGCTCGGCTTCCCGGTCACCCTCGCCTGGCATCTTCCCGCGCGTGTGTCTGTGTGTGTGTGTGTTTTCTTACAAAGGACATTTTACGATCGGTTGATTGATTCGCAGTCCTCTTCCTTTGCCCTTTGTGCTGTAACCCCGCTCCCGCCATCCCAGGTGCTTCCCTGCTCCTCCCATCGCCGGTCTCTGCGCGCGAGCGCAGGTCGCCGGTTTGTGCCTTCGGTCCCCGGTTCGTCCCAGGGCTGCCTGCGGCCTCGCCGTCCCACTCCCCGCCGGCCGCCCCCGCCGATCGTCCCGCCGCCCGCCATGGCGACCGCGACCCCCGTGCCGCCGCGGACCGGCAGCCGCACTGGCGGCCCCTCCACGCCGCTGAGCCCCACGCGGCTGTCGCGGCTGCAGGAGAAGGAGGAGCTGCGCGAGCTCAACGACCGGCTGGCGGTGTACATCGACAAGGTGCGCAGCCTGGAGACGGAGAACAGCGCGCTGCAGCTGCAGGTGACAGAGCGAGAGGAGGTGCGCGGCCGCGAGCTCACCGGCCTCAAGGCGCTCTACGAGACCGAGCTGGCCGACGCGCGACGCGCGCTCGACGACACGGCCCGCGAGCGCGCCAAGCTGCAGATCGAGCTGGGCAAGTTCAAGGCCGAGCACGACCAGCTGCTCCTCAAGTGAGTGGTCGCTGACGGCCGCCTTAGCGCGCGCCGGGAGGGGCGGGGGCAGACTACAGGCACCCCGGGTCCTGCCCCGGGGAAGGAGAGCCGGGGCCTGGGCGCCCGCCTGCTTGGGAAGGAACAAGGTCTCCATCTCCGGAAAGGTGAAAGAATCTAGGGATCATAGTTGGACGGGGGTCGCGGAGGGGGCTCGAGTTGTGGCAGTGGGGAGCCGTGATGCCCGCGTCTAGGTTCTGGACACCCGGCGGGCCCACGGGAAGTGCGCGCCTGGGGCGGCCGAGAAGGGTTGCCGGCTTCGGACCCCGCTCGGGGTCTGGCGGCGCGGTGGCCCGGCAGGCCCCAGGTGCGTGTGCTGGAGCCCGAGCGCGCGCTCGAGTGCGCGCCCTGGTTTCCGGCCGTCCCGAGACAAAGCGTCTGGCGGATTTGCGGTGCCGGGGTGGCCTGCCTGGGAAGACGGTTTGCCCGCCTCAAGAATGAATGAGCTTTGAGCGGGCGGAGGGAGGAAGGGGAGGAACCGGCCCGGAGCGTCAGTGTCCCGGAGGTGGTGGGGAGGAGGGAGGGCTGTCCCGTTTTGGCGCGCTCAGTTTTGGCCCTGTGACACTTGGCGCTGGTTCTGCGCCTGCCTGGGGCGGTGAGGGAGAGGAGGGGCTTGAAGTGCGCGCCTCCTGCCTGCGGTAGACCAGATAGATTTTTCAGATGTTTATGTTGCTCTTGGGAAGGGTGTCCTGTCTTTTTTAGCCAGGACAGCGCGCGGCTCTTGGGTGCTTATGCGCATGAAATTCTGAAAGCTGGGTTTGTGCACGTCATGACCACCGTTCTTCGAGTCACGAATCACCCCTCGAGCAGGAATCCCCTTCTCAGCTTTTACCTCCCCTTAGTCGGTTTTTCGGGTAGAGAGGGTGCTTACTCTCCACGCTTGTCCTTTTGCTGACAGTAAGCAAATGTTGAGTATTTCATCGAGGGACAGCTTGTAATGATCATTTCACCTAAGGGAGTGTGAGTTTTCAGTCCGGGACAACAGGATAAACTCGCACATCTTTGCTAATCTTACCTAGACTTTCTGATAAGCATAAATGGCGTAATTGTCATCATAGGCGGCAAGTATTGAAGTCATGCTTTAGAGATTTGCTAATGTTTGGATCCTGCATTCATGGTGTCCATTGGCACTACGAGTTGAAAGTTCTAGAGGGGCCTTATTCTGGCTTTGACTATGATTTCCCCTGGGTATTTTTCTGTCCGTATCTGTGCGAATGTCTCTATCCCGGTACCTATGTGATTTTTCTATGTCTCTCTGTGTGTTTTTCTGCTTGCCCTTCCTTATCAAATGTTTTAAAAACGTTTCATAAAATTACGTGCATGTGGTAAACATAAACCAGTATATGCTGGCTTACAGTGAAAAATGAAAAGTATTGCCCCTTTCCTGGAGACAGTCATAATTATCCCTTCTTTTATTTCCTGGAATATTTAATTCTATAACTCAAATAATACTGAGCTTATGTTTCTGTTTCTTGGATTTACTAACTCTTGGGATCCACTTTGAAATGGGGGGGTCAATCACTCACACTTAATCTTTCTTCAGATTTTTTGCTGGATTTCTTCAAATCTTAGATGCCATTTGCTTGTAAGAGTTGCTATTATTAGCAACATGAGGACCCATCCTTAATTCAGAGATGTTAAAATGTAACACAAATCAAGTATCTGGTATGTACAAGTTACTGTTCTGTGTGTAGAGGATACAAAAATTAAAAAAAAAATGACTGTTCTGTGATGCTGAGATACATTCCAACAAGGAAATAAATGCTTTGTATGGTCTGAAGTATTTTGGTAGTGGTGCTTTTATTAATTTAATCTTTCTAGGAGTTAGCCTCGAAGGTTTTTCACACAGTTACAAGGCTGCCACCTGGCTGACAGTTCCTGTAAGTGTATGGATTGTAAAATGTATGCTGGTCTTAACAGGGTTAAAAGTGAGAATGTATGTGTGAAATAGAATCAATGAAATAAAGTATGTGATATAATTTAAGTAGTAGCAGATACTTGGGTGAAGGGATAGTGTGATTAAGGAAGGCATGTCTGAAGAGTTGACATTTGAAAATATTCTAATGTATTGAGCAGTGTTCTGGGATTATATTTTTCTTAGGTTTTATGCTACTGTATGTGTATTCCTATTATTGGGGCTATATGTGTTCTCTTTTCTAACATACCATCAATTGCTCAAAACATTTTCGTTTGCTTTGTATTTGGATTGTGACTTTCCGTGTATAATTTGTTTCTAAATGGCCTTTTATTTTTCTTGTAAGAAAAATTTAACTTTGGCAAATCTGTAAACTTTTTGAAGGTATCTAATCATACGGTCTATTAATGAAGTTACTTTCTTTGGAGTTCTCTGTTGTTTAGATAGGCTTTCCCCTGACATCCTGAAAGTTACCTGGTTTAAAGACTGTTTTATCTCGGATCAGATATTTTATTTTTCCTTGATTTCTTCCTTCATTTTATTGGAGAACATCCTTAAATAACTTATTCAGAAAGGGTGGCAGGAGATAAACTTGCTGAGTCCTGTGAGTCTGAAAATAACTTTGTCTCATACTTGATTAACAGTCAGACTAGGTATAGAATACTAGTTTAACATTTTTTCAGAACCTGGAAAGTGTTTTGCTCCAGTATTTCCTGGCATCCAGGGTTTTTAACATCTGTCTTAGTAATGCCAGTTATTTTCTTTTGTTGGTGATTTTCTCCTTCCCTGAAAGCTTTTAGTATTCAAACTTCTGTCACTCTCTATCTGTTCTTCCCCTTCCCTCCCCTCCCCTTCCCACTGTGTTACCCTCAGTAGAGTGATGTGACATCACTGCTCACAGCAACCTCCAACTCTTGGGTTTAAGCGATTCTTTTGCCTCAGCCTCCCAAGTAGCTGGGGCTATAGGTGCCTGCCACAACACTTGGCTGTTTTTTGGTTGTAGTTGTCATTGTAGTTTAGCAGGCCCAAGCCTGGCTCGAACCCGCCAGCCTCAGTGTATGTGACTGGCGCCCTACTCACTGAGCTACAGGCGCCGAGCCTACCTGTTCTTTTCCTTACTGTTGATTTTTGTATTGCAGAGGTTGTCTGCATTTGCAAAGGAAGGACTAGGTAATGCTTGTGTATTATTGCCTGTTTGTTTTTGAGTGGAATGTGCTATTACCAACTTGTTGGTGAGCTTGTAGTTAAGCTATGCAGAGGGCCAAGCGCCAAGCTGTTTCATCATTTAATCCCTCTACATTAGGCTTGCCTCACTTTCCCCTGAAACCTCCTATGTGCGTGTCTTGTGATATGTACTTTTATCTAAACTCATCTAGAAATGTATTGAAATATCTGTTAACATTCCCTTTTCTGTTGACTTTGGTGGTGTGGGTTTATTCTATGTTGTATATTTCACTGCCTTTTTATCAGGGTCTGGTGGGGAGGGTAAGGCCTGTGCTTAGTAACCCATCATTTTGGAAATTAGTTACTTTTTAGCAATAATGAAGGTATAATTGTGAAGATTAAAAGGAAGAAATGTTTTATTATCTGTTTGGATCCATTTAGTTTTTGTGTTCGTTTTTTTTTGCAGTTTTGGCCAGGGCCAGCCTTGAACCCACCACTCCTGGCATATGGGGCTGGGGCCCTACTCCTTGAGCCACAGGTGCCGCCCTTTTGTATTTGGTTTAAAAATAATTTTCTGTATTCAATTTTTTATTTGAGGCCTGATTGTTTTTAATTAAGTATAATCATCATATAGGTAGTTCTAGATTAAAAAAATCAGTCTTGAGAGAATTATAGATTCTAAAATTACTTTAAAAATATTAAAATTACTTAGTTTCTTTTTAGTTTTTAGCACACTAGATATACTTGAAAGATAGAAGAATTCATAGAGACACTTAGTTCTGCTAGAGAGAATTTGGTAACAGCTTCCATGCATGATCCACAGGAAAAGAGATCTCAGATCGAAGATACAGTTACTCTGAGTCAATACAAGCTTAATTATGTTTTACTGGAAGTTTTTTGGGGGCAACAGTCTCCAAGAATGGTGATGAGTGCCGTCAGTTAACACTGTAAATAAAAAGTAAAGAAAAAATGACTTATTTCAGATTTTTACTATTAACTGTGGGAAAGCAAAATTAAATATGCTCATCAATCTTTTTTTTCTTTTTTTGAGACAGAGCCTCAAGCTGTCACCCTGGGTAGAGTGTCGTGGCATTACAGCTCACAGCAACCTCCAATTCTTGGGCTCAAGCGAGTCTCCTGCCTCCGCCTCCCAAGTAGCTGGGACTGCAGGCACCTGCCACAACGCCTGGCCATTTTTTTTTTGTTTTTTTGGTTGCAGCTGTCATTGTTGTTTGGCGGGCCCAGGCTGGATTCGAACCTGCCAACTTAGGTGTACATGGCTGGCGCCTTAGCCCGCTGAGCCACAGGCGCCGAGCCATGTTCATCAATCTTTGATGAACAGTTTGGTTTTGTAGATTTGTACATTTTTTGCTCCTTCAGCGAGATAGGTTCACAATCTTTTATATAAAACCCTGGTAGCCAGATGTGCTTCAGAAGTAAAAGCAATTACAATTTTAAGAAGGTAATACGAATTACATACTGTATATGATAGCCCCTAGTTGCTCTGGAGTAGCCTTCCGTCAGAAAACATTTCTGCAGGGAAAGGAATTTATAATCAGTGAAGTGGAAGAAGATAACACTGATAGCCTCACGTCCATTCAGGTCAGTTTCTGCCACCAAATGAGTTGACAAACATTGTAGGTTTTAGAATTTGGGAACTGGCTCGGTGCCTCAACGGGCTAAGGCTCCAGCCACGTACACCTGAGCTGGCAGGTTCGAATCCAGCCCGGGCCCGCCAAACAACAATGACGGCTGCAACAACAACAAAAAAATGGCCAGGCGTTGTGGCGGGCGCCTGTAGTCCCAGCTACTTGGGAGGCAGAGGCAATAGATTCTCTTGAGCCCAGGAATTGGAGGTTGCTGTGAGCTATGATGGCACAGCACTCTATCCAGGGTGACAGCTTGAGGCTCTGTCTCAAAAAAAAAAAAAATAGAATTTGGGAATTGCATATAAAAGATTGTGAGTGTATACTTTTAAATTGACATCTAAGATTCTACAAGTTGTCTTTTATTCCTTATTTGGTTTATGATAGATATTAAAGCTGGGAAAGTTCTCTTTCTGAGAAGTATGAGTTAATTAGGAAAATGGTGTTAGGATTATACTAATGAATAGCGAACAGAAACTATAGAACTTTTTTTTTTTAAGAGATGGAGTCTCACTTTGTTGTCCTTGGTAGAGTGCTGTGGTGTCATAGCTCATAGCAACCTACAGCTCTTGGGCTTAGGATTCACTTGCCTCAGCCTCCCGAGTAGCTGGGACTACGATGCCCGCCACAATGCCCGGCTATTTTTTGTTGCAGTTTGGCCGGGGCTGGGTTTGATATCCATAGTATATTCCTTTGAGAGAAAACAGCATTCCTTTGATTTTGATTTACCACTGCATTAGTAAGGAAACTTCTGATTTTGGTCTCTTGCTTTAGTGCAGTGATAGCATCATAGTTCACTGTAACCGCAAACTCCTGGGCTCAAATGATTCTCTTGCCTCAGCCTCCTGAATAGCTGGGACTATGGGTGCACACTACTATGCCCAGCTAATTAAAAAAAGTTTTTATGGGGCTTTGTTGCCTAGGCTGGTCCCTAACTCTTGACCTTAAGGGTGAGCAACTGTGTGTAGCCTAGTAAGAACATTTCTAATGGGAAATTTGAATTTGTGAGGTTTTTTTTTTTTTTTTTTATTGTTGGGGATTCGTTGAGGGTACAAGAAACCAGGTTACACTGGTTTCATTTGTTAGGTGAAGTCCCTCTTACAATCGTGTTTTGCTCCCAAAAGGTGGGGCACACACTAAGACCCCACTCCCCTCTCTCCTTCCCTCTCTCTGCTCTTCCTTTCCCCACCTCTCCCTCATTCTTTCTCTCTTTGCTCTCTGCTTCCTCCACCCCCACCATGTCATTAATTGTCATTAATTGTCCTCATATCTAACTTGAGTACATGGGATTCATGCTTCTCCATTCTTGTGATGCTTTACTAAGAATAATGTGTTCCACTTCCATCCAGGTCTTTTCTTAACCTATTATGCACATCTTTCTGTATCTATATTGGCTATAAAATGTTGCATTGTGTGGCTGTATCACAGTTTATTTAATTAGTCCTCTATAAATAGTTAATTAGTTCCTTATACCCAGACATTTAGATTTTTACTGTTTTTATAAACAAGGCTATTTATTCATCTTTGCCCAGTTGACCAGTTTTTTTATTGATTTATCTAAGCTATCTAAGTGCAATTATTAGGTCAAAGCAATTCTCTTTTACATTAAATGTTTACTGAATACTTACTATTTATATATTTTGATATAATTTAGTGGCTTTAATAAATTAATACGCTGAATTTACTTTTGTATTTAAAATTCTGTAAATGTGTAGTAAATGCGAAGATCTATTACATGGAAGGCATCGTACTAGATTCTAGAGAATTCAACGGTGAAAAGAGACAGTATCCTGGCTGGGTCAGGAGTTTATACATAGTGCTTGTAGAATTTGAGCCAGTAGCATAGTGATAAAGATGTATCCTAGATTGTTTTATTCTTTGATCTTTCTATTATCTTTAGACTTTTAAAAGAAAGACATTTAGATGTATTTATTTATAATTCACTTATCTTTTTCCTAAACAGGAAAATAGTTCTGCTTGCAGGATGGGCGTTGTTCTTATTCCTTGCATACAAGGTTTCCAAAACAGACCGAGAATATCAAGAATACAATCCTTATGAAGTATTAAATTTGGATCCTGTAAGTAGTATGTTTACATGATGCACATTGGTTTAATGATCCCATGAAAATATTATAGGTCCACATCCTAAAAAAAATAGTGACATGCCAAAAGAAATCAGACTTTGGTCAGTTAAATTTTTTATTAAAGTAAGATATCTAATCCATTATCATGTCAATGTATATGTTTTTAAGCAACAGCTATTTATTTCCATGTTATTAAGAATTGGGCTGGGTTCAGTGGCTCATGCCTACAGACCCAGCAACTAGAGAGGCTGAGGTGCAAGGATCACTTGAGGCCAAGAGCTTGAGATAAGCCTCTGCAACATAGCAAGACTGTGTCTCTTTTTTAAAAATGAAAAAAATTAGCCAGGCATGGTGCCATGCACCTGTAGTCCCAGCTGTTTGGGAGGGTCAAGCAGGGGGATCTTTGGAGCTTGAAGGTTTGAGGCTGCAATAAACTATGATTATACCACTGCACTCTACCCTGGGTGACAGAGTGAGACTGCTTTCAAGGGCAAAAAAAGGCAGTGTGTTGTATGTAGGTTGGGGGTTATATGAAGAACTTGTGTCATTGTCACAGAAATTGAGGTTAACCTTGAGTGTGCCCCTGAGGCTATCTCCTGATTGAATTTGATTAATGGGTCTCAATAGAATATTAGTCTTAGCGGTAAAGATTGTCTAGGCTTTTTTTTTTTTTTTGGATCAAGGAGTATAGGTTTTTATTTGAATTTTTTTGTAGAGACAGAGGGCCGTGGCATCACACACCTCACAGCAACCTCCAATTCCTGGGCTTAGGTGATTCTCTTGCCTCAGCCTCCTGAGTAGCTGGAGGTACCTGCCACAATGCCCAGATATTTTTCTGTTTTGCAGTTCTGCCGAAGCCAGATTTGAACCTGCCACCTTCAGTATCTGGGGCAGGTGCCCTGCTTGCTGAGCCACAGGCGCCGCCCAGGGTTTTTTTTTAATAAGAGAAAATGAAGCCTACAAAATTTGTGTCATGTGTAGATCCCCGAGTTTGTCATTGGCCAAACTGAATCTAGTGCTCTTTTTGTTCCTACCCTCCCTAGATTACTTTCTTTGAGTCTTTCCTCAGTAGATGGCTTGATCCATAGGTTCATGTAATACAAAGTAAGGAGAGTGTTTATCAGTTAGTTTTTCTATTTTGTATAAGAAAGTTGGCATATTATGTAATTTTTCTTACTGTGATGGTCATGGTCATTGAGAAATTTTCTAAGATTAAAAAAGTAATAAAAAGCAGTATAAAAATTATTAATAGAAATGGAAAGTCTTTTTGAATTGGAGCTGCTTGATTAAAAAAAATTAGAAATTGAAACTAATTAAGAAACAAGGTGAACTTGCTAAATGTTTACTTAATATTAAAATAGACAAGTAGCTCAGCACTTGGTTAGTGGTTAGCTCAGTGGTTAGGGTGCCAGCCACATACGTTGCGGGAGAGTGGTTTGAACCTGCCTGGGGCCTGCTAAACAACAATGTCAACTGCAGCAAAAAAGTAGCCGGGCGTTGTGGCGGGCACCTGTAGTCCCAGCTACTTAGGAGGCTGAGGCAAGAGAATCGCTTAAGCCCAAGAGTTTGAGGTTGCTGTGGCTGTGATGCCATGGCAGTCTACTGAGGGCAACATAGTGAGACTCTGTCTCCAAAAAAAAAAACAAAAAAAATAAGTAAATAAATAAAACAGACAAGCAGCTGAAACCAGGTATTCCTCAGATTATTCTTTGGAAAGTTAACCTTTGATTTGAGGGTTCTTTGAGTCAGACTTAATTTATTGTGATTATTTTTTGATATTTTAAATGTCATTTTTTTTTTATTGAAATGTAGCATTGTGTGGATTCACTTTCAAATCTTTGGTGTCTAGTGTACTACACATAATAGGTGCTGAATAAAATACATGTATTAGACACAATGGTGTATTTTTATTAAAATACATGAGATGAAGTTTAGGGGAGAAAATACAGGATGAAAACTTCATTTTTTCTTGGAATTCTAAGTAGTTCATATTTTAATATCAAAGTAGACTGGATTATTTCTTTATAGAATTGAACTTATTTTTACTAACACAAAGTTTTTCTTTTAGGGGGCAACAGTAGCTGAAATTAAGAAACAGTATCGTTTGCTGTCACTTAAATATCATCCAGATAAAGGAGGTGATGAAGTTATGTTCATGAGAATAGCCAAAGCTTATGCAGCGTAAGTATTGTAGGACCCATTATAGATTTTTAAAGAGTGGTAAAGGTGGTCTTCTATTTTAATACAGTAGTAAAAGAGTTGTCATATACTTTTATTAAGTGTTGAACTGACATTTTGAGTCTTTTTTTTTCTGCAATTTTTGGCCGGGGCCAGGTTTGAACCCGCCACCTCCAATGTATGGGGCTGGTGCCCTACTCCTTTGAGCCACAAGAGCCACCCATTTTTTATTTTCTTTAATGAAAAGAAATTGCTTTCACATTATTTCAGAGAAT
>CAUYON010016775.1:0-21199 GCA_963573935.1 Arctocebus calabarensis
AGTGATCAAGGAAATGCCATGAAGGATATCTGTAACAGTATGATCAAAATATTTCTGAATGTATATGAATCGTGCCCTGTGATTGCACCAATGTACATAATTATGATTCAATAAAATTATTAAAAAAAAAAAAAACTAAAATAACCTTCTCTTCCCAGTCTATAAAATTCCCCCAGATAAATTTTTTAAACAAAGTATTCATCTTTCAGATAGAGTGCCAAGAAACAGTGGTTTAAGAGGACCCTAAATTTCACCTGCTAACAATTGAATTGCTACTATGTCACGAAAAGAATGTTCCACTTTGAGTTTACTAGCACACATCAATTTATTCATGGAACATCTATTCTTCTGTAAAATATAGTTCATTTTATCTTCATTTTGCATACTATCCTTAGGGGGAGTTCTTCATAAATGTCTCCAGGAAAAACAAAAAAAAAAAAAAAGAAAAAGAAAGAAAGAAAAATTTTCATCATTACATTTTCACTAAAATTTGAAATTTATACTAAATTTCTGAGCCCAAATTAATATAATATGAAAATATATTTTAAAGTATACTCTATATTATTTTACCTTACACTTGAACTTTAAAAGAACTATTTTATAATGAAGGTAGTATTTTTTGTCTGCTTTGCTACTAAGTAGTGAAGATGGAACTATATTGAACATGTATGTTTCCTTTACCTAGCAGGCATCCAAGTAACATAACAGTTACAGGTTAGTGATAATACTACCTCATAGTTTATTTTCCTATGAGATATTTCTATGACTTGTGATAAAAATCATAACTGTATTTTATTTTCTTTTATATTTTAATTATGAATTTAATAATAATCACTTTAAAAAATAATCAGCAGAAGTTTACCAAATAACAAAATTATTTTCACTATGCAGAAAGCAAAGACACCACATTTATTAAGTGTTTCCTATAGGCACTTAGCAATTGAAGCTTTCACTTGTACTGTTTTAATTTTCTCAATAGCTTCCTGAAGTAGGTATCAATAACCACTTTTATACCAAAGAAAAAACAGAGCTAAAGAATTTAAATATTATATAAAAAATTATGTTACTAATAAGTGATCAAATTGTTTTTCCAACCCATTTCTGTTATTCTTCAAAGTCATGGTATTTCCATAGCCAATACATATTTGCTGCTATGGAATTTACTGTTATAAAAATTAAATAGAACAAGCATTCCTTTCTACTTATGCAGTGAGCCCAGAAAATAGGTGCCTTGAGTACAAAGCTGCCTTGCAGAATGTTTCTGATCAGCTCTTCATACAGACCCTCCTGTCATGTCACTTAGTCTATGTTCCAACAAATGTATTTGACACTGTAGCCTTCAACCAAGAATGTAGTCCATCTTAATGCAATAAGATTTTCCTCAATAAATATAGTAATTTTTTTAGAAGACACCTATTTTTCAGAAGATTACTGTGGTATAATTAAATTAGATCACTAAAATAGTGTACAAAAACGCACACCAAAGGACAGCACCTGTGGCTCAGTGAGTAGGGCACCAGTCCTGTATACCGAGGGTAGCAGGTTCGAAGCCGGCCTCAGCCAAACCGCAACAAAAAAATAGCCAGAATTGCCTAAGCCCAGGAGCTGGAGGTTTCTGTGAGCTGTAATGCCACAGCACTCCACAAAGGGTGACAAAGTGAGACTCTGTTTAAAAAAAAAAAAACGCATCCCCAAAATCATAAACATACCATCTCCTAAAGTTCTCCCAAATTTATTCCACATTCATACTTTCAGTGCTAACACCATTTTGATGGAATCTTTTCATACATACTAAACAAGCATCATGGGAAATTCTACTTAAGGTATTTAGGAAAAACAAATTTTATTAGGAAAAGAATCTTGAAGGAAGAATATCTCTGAGGTTTGTTCACATCTATCATCAGTGGCCTTTGTAAAGCAAACGAAAGAAAGGAAGGTGATACTCCTGGACCCTGTAGATTAATAAGACTCTGAGCTATTTCTTTCTCCAGGGGAAAACCATTCAGTTGATGTCAAAAATAACTTAGACTCAGTTTTGGGTTTCACCATAGCCTGGATAATCCTTTTGAATATCACACAGGAAAAGGAACTAGTTATCCTCAAAGGTGTTCTTAATTATTCTCACAGGCTTACTCTGCTGAGTTTTTTTGGTTAAAAATCTGAGCATATGCTATAGTGAAATGGTCACCAGCTAAGTATACCACAAACAACCCAACAACATCTTTTGTGTCCCAGTAGAATCATATCATGTCACATCTTAATATAACACATATTGTTAACTGGGCCAGACAGGTACTATAACCTGGCAGTTATAGTGCAAAAGTCAGAGATAGTTCTTAGTGTTCATAGATGTTAATCTTATATTCCCCAAAAAGGTCATTATAACAGCATTTTATAGAAATATTCATATTTATCCTATTAAAAATATTCTAAGTTATGATTATACTGTGGTTAATATGTTAGCTTAGCAGTATTCCCAGATAGTTTTTTGTTTGTTGGGAGGTTGGGCTTTGGGGGGGACAGAGTTAATACTTTGCATAAAAAAAATAAATAAATAAAAATAAAAATATTCTAAGTTGACTCTTCAGTATTGGCTATTTTTTAAAATTTTCAGATTAATATGAGTGTACAAATGATTAGTTTACGTTGTTTGTATTTGTTAGGCAAATTTCACGCTGAAGTTGAGCCCTTCCCCCAGGGTGTTGTGCTCTGTACTCTTCCATTTTGACCATTAGGTTAGAGCTTACATGAATATCGATTTAATGAAAGTTAATGTATTGAGATGAGGGTGGATGGGAGGGAAATGTGTGATGGAAATGATGAAAGGAAAGAGAGTTAAGTCCTCTGCGTCTGTAGAGGGAAATCAATATTTTTAAGAAGCAATGTAAGCATATCATTTGGCGATATGGAAGTACATGAGAAATAATCAGTTAATTAGTTTAGAGAAGGTAAAAGGCATGTTGTAGCATGCTTTTTATAGCAAACTTTATAGAGAAATGTGTTTCTCTAAACTACAGTCCTATATATCTTTGGATGAAATGGGAAATGCTTGCAAATTGTATAGTGAAAAAGAGAGTTTCAAACTGATTAATAAAAATAAAATGGAAATATGTGCTAAAAAATATTCTCACGTGAAGTAAAGAAAGGGTCAGTGGAAGAACATTAAATGAATTAGTATAAGGGAGGATCCATCAGAGCACTTAATGTCTAATGGGGGTAAATATAACAATAGCTTCTAATATTAAAATTATCATAACCCAAAGTATATTTCAAAGTTAATAACTTTTCCTTAACTATTTAATTTCTTGACGAGACTGGCTTATTTAGCTAAATTCTCATTTTTTGAATGGCAAGGATATGTTGTCTTAAACCCTATGAAATTTGGGGACTCAGTTATCACTCTAAAGTTATCACAAGTTAGATGTGATAATCCTTTACTTTTTCTCCAATGGTCCATCTTACTTTTAGTGATTCCTAACCTTAATCATGTTAACCTAAGTCAGCAAGCTTAAGGCTCAAAACACTGATGTTCTAGAAGAAGAAAAACATTTCACTTTCTTTGTCAGCTATTAGTACATGGATATTGGAATATCTGTATTTTGAGGAGAAAAAACCCATGTTTCAAAAATTTCTAAGAAATGTCATTTTCTAAGAAATTTTAAGACTAACAAAATATGTTAACATTAAACATCTTCTTACAAGAAAGGCAAAAAAAGCAGTTTTTATAATTTTTTAAATCATAGTAAGGCAAATAATTAAAGGGTTACACTGTAATAGATAGTACTCCATATTTAAATATTCAAGACAATAAAGTTAATTGTTCTTCAATTGTAACTGTCAGGCTCCTCCAACAGCTAAAAGGGCTAGCTGTCTGTGTTGAATTTATAAACGAAACTTCTCACATAAATTTCATAAAAGTATTAAAAGAGGCTTGGCATTTGTAGCTCAGTGAGTAGGGTCCAGTCACATACACTGAGGCTGGCAGGTTCAAGCCCAGCCAGGGCCTGCTAAACAACAATGACAACTGCAACCAAAAAATAGCTGGGCATTTTGGTGGGCACCTGTAGTCCCAGCTACTTGGGAGGCTGAGGCAAGAGAATCACTTAAGCCCAAGAGTTTGAGGTTGCTGTGAGCTGTGATGCCATGGCACTCCACCAAGGGCAACATAGTGAGACTCTGTCTCAAAAAAATAAAAAAATTAAAAGAAATATAAACTCATAACAGTAGTAGAATCCCAAGTTATCTGCAAAATATTTTCCTAAACTCCTGGATGAAATTCCCTTTTAAAATTGTATATATGAGCTGATTGAGAAATGATAATATCCTGAGCTACCTGTGTGATAATAACATGTGGTTGATGGGCACTTGAGATGTGTTTATTTCAAATGGAAATTACATCAGATGGTAAAAACTTTAAACAAGAGTAAGAATGTAGACTGGCATGGTGGCTTATGCTTGTAATCCTAGCACTTTGGGAAGTTGAAGAGGGTGGATCACCTGAGCTCAGGAGTTCAAGACAAGCCTGAGTAAGAGTAAGACCCTGTCTCTACCAAAACTTAGAAGAGATCAGGCATCTTCCAATTTATTATCTTAAACTGATTTCCTACAAGCAATGAAATATTGGTCATAAAATTTGATTAAAATGATTTCTAATATAAGAAGTATATATTTAGTTGACATTTGATTTATGAGTAAAGAAGACAAAAGTATTTCAAGTATACAATAAAAATGGATTAACTATGACATTTTTACATGAACAGATAAATTCAGTGATTTCATAAACATACTTAAATATTTTAAAATAAAAAAAATTGACAAGTCAGAAAAATCATGAAAGAAAAATATCAATACCAGATTAAATCCCATGGAAAATTTGCAATAATTAAAACTACATGATACTATAATAAGAAAAGATAGAACATCCTAATAATAAAACAGAAAGTAGAAGTAAACTGACTTATATATAAAGAAAACACATGAGTGTATTAAAAAATATATATAACAAAAGGCAAATGTTTCTAGACATATCTATGTGCAGAGAAAAAAATAGAATAAAAAGTACAAATTAAGATTGGTTTCAGAAAACAGATAAAATTTACAAAATTTTCAATAATTCAAGAAAAAAGAGAAAACTCAAATGAATAGAATCAGAAATGAAAATGAAAACATTATAACAGATCCCAGATAAAATGGATCATAAGATACTACTATAGAAGTGTGATATCAGTAAGATGGTAGGATAGACATTTCCAGCATTAATCCCCTTGCAGAAACATCAATTTGAACAGCTATCACATATAAAAATACCTTCACAAACGCTAAGGAATCCAGATGAGAGCACTCAAGGTTAGCACAGAAATAAGAAAAGATGCATTGAAAAAGATAGGAAGGATAGTTTCACTTTACTCATATCATCTTTCCTTCAAGCCCAAAAAGCATAGCACAGAGAGAGATACATACCCCTTACATGGAGGAAAAAGAGAAAAATGTGCACCCAACTTTTCCAAAGGCATCAGGCCTATCCTAGTGGAACCCAGCACCAGGGCAATATCTATTACCACAGACTTCTGCAGACTGAAGATTTCCAAGCCCACCCCAGGCTCCAATCCTTCCTCAGTCCTAGTCTGGCATGCATGTACCCATGCACTATGTTGGCACCTGTAGACACAGCTTCCAGGCCCATCCCAATGTTAAACAGCCGGTGGCCCCAGAATACAGGCCTGCCCCTGTGTACCTAAGTTCTAGGCCTTCCCCCAAGCTACCCCAGTCCCCTTGGCTGTAGCCAGCCCCAGGTTTCAATGAACTCAACCTCTAGGCCCATTCCAATCAACTAAGTGTTCAGGACCACATTGCAGACTAGTGCTAAACCATAGTCTTTGGACACAGGCTCCAGGTCTTCCCCATGTAGCCTGGAATCTGGCTAGGCCCACAGAATCAGGTATAGTCTTATCTCCTTCAACCCAGGTCTAGACAATCTCAGTGCCACCAATGCCAAGCTGACCTCCATGGGCTGAGGCTTAGGCCTAACCAAATGCCAAGTCAACCACAATAGATCCAAGCCAGACCCTACAAATAAAAACTTCTGGCCCTTTCTTGGGAACCCAAGTTCTAGACTAACTCCAGTGAACTTCAGCACCAGGCTAACCCCGATTGACCCATGACCCAGACCAACTCACAGGACCAATGCTATAAGCCCAACTTCACAGACACAGGTGTTAGACCGCTTCTGTTGATCAGGTTGCCAAGTATGTTCATCTGATGACCTAGGCACCAGGTCAGCCTGCTCAAGACCTCCAACAGCAAACCTAGCTATGACAATGCACCAGGTGGACTATGCACTTTAGTGAAGGGCTTTTCCATGCTTAAGTCAATCTATAAGGACCAGAAGAGGTGCTTATGAATTCAAATGCACAAACACAAAAGGAAGACCACAAGGACAAAGCTAGTCAGGGAACATGTTACCATCAAAGGAACAAAATAAAGCACAATTAATCAATGGATATCTACAAACTTCCCAACACAGAATGCAAAATAAGTATCTTAAATAATGTTAGTGCAATACAAGGAAACATAGACAACTAAATGAAATCCATAAAACAATACATGAACAAAATTAGAAGTTCATCGAAGAGATAGAGAACATTAAAAATTACCAAAAAGAAATTCTGAATCTGAAAAATACAACTGCTGAAGTGAAAAATTACATCGCAAGCTTGAACAGCCTACTCAAATCAAAGAGAAGAAAGGATCATTGAGCTCAAAGATAGGTTATCTAAAACTACCCAATCAGAAGAACAAAAAGAAAAGAACTGAATTGAGAAAGAGTTAAATAAGTTTATCTGATCTATGGGGTACCATCAAGTAAGAAAATAAACTCATTATGAGAGTTTTAGGAAAAGTTGAGAAAAAGAAAAGTCAAGAAAACTTATTAAAAGAAATAATGACAAAACTTTTTTCAAATCTGAAGAAGGTAATGAACATCCACATCCATGAAACTCAAAAAATGCCAAATACATCAAATATAAGAGATTTATAATAGGACACATTATAATCAAATTCTCAAAAGTCAAAGAGAGAATATTGGAAGCAGCAAGAAAAAAGCAACTTATTACATACAAAGAAACCCTAATCAGACTCTTAGCAGATTTCTCAATCCTCAATCTGAAGTTCAGGAGAGAGTGAGATAACATATTCAAAGTGCTGAGAGGAAAAAAAACTGACAACCAAGAATACTATGCTCAGAAAGAATGCCAAAAGGAGTTCTGCAAGTTATAATGAAAGATGTTTGAGGCAGAGACAAGATGGCCAACTGGAGTCAGCTTTCCACAGAAGTTCCTGTCCAGAAGGAGACGTAAAGGACAGAAGTTTAGCAAGAGAGCCGATGGTTTGGAGCTGAGTCAAGAGAGAAGGTTGAAGAATGCACATCAACCCTGCTGAGGTGAACTGTGACCCCAAGGATACAAACAAAAGGTACAGAATCCATCACCATGTAAACAGAAGTCCCCTCACTCATTAGAATGGCTCGCAGTATACTCCATATGAACAAGTGAGAAGAGTTCATATACCCTCCCATGTTATCCCATGACACCTCCCCTCTAAAAACCAGACCTCCTTCCCTTACTAAGGTGCCATGACACTCTCCTGTCAGGCATAAAACTGTATAAATTCTCTACCTGTAATTCTGAACTCCTAGCACTCCCCTCCACTCTCACCCTGAGATCTGGAAGCCTGTCCCCTATGGAGTCCAGATTCTTGGGCATTTTCTTAAGAGGTATGGACAGGGCATGGCTGTTGCTTATCTGTGATGATTCTGTGGCATGGGAGTAAGAAGAAGACAGTCAACTGAGAGCAAACCCTACAGGATAGGCAGTGCCCGAAGGCACAGAGTAGAAGGTGCAGTGGTGGGAACAACAGGGCTTGCACACCTGGGGATATTTTGGAAGGACACTCCCTGTCTCTCTGGGCAACCAGAGAAAGCTGGGCATCTTCTCCTGTGGCAGTCACTGAGGGAACAGATCTAGGACATAAATGCAGGCCCCATGAGTAAAAGGTATGCCTGAGGTGGTATTGGCCTGGGCAGAGCATAGGGGACTAGAATATGGCACACAGAGACAGCAGACTCCCAGGGCAGGGCTGACCCAGAGGACTGCTTTACTGAACCTCAGTAACACCCAGCTCTCAGGGTATCATAGCTGAGACAAAGGCGGGCAGGCAGAGGCTAGAACTGACAGCTAGTGTGAGCTCTGATTGAACCTGCCCCAATATATAGACTACTGCCAAGACCTGGTGGCAGTGCAGACCAGGCTGAGTTTTAGTTTCTGTGAACTCAAGCAGTGTCTGATCCTCAGGGGAATATAGCTAGGACAGAAACAAGTTCTGCAAAGTTGTTCTGTTCTTTCAGCAACATCACCAAGGTGGGGCTGGAACTGAGTGAACCGCCCCAGCCTCCATTAAGCACCCCAGGTTGTCAGGTCTCACCTCCCCCTGCCAGATAGTTGCAGAGAGTGGTGGCTTGGCTAAGAACATATAGACCACCTGTGACTCAGGCAGGAGCAAACCTCTAGAGCCTCTGCTCATTGGAAGGAACTGGGTCACAGCACTGCAGGGTTACCAGTGACTGGGTATGACAGAAGTGCAAGGTGGAGAAGAAAGCATCAACCTTCCCAGACTACTTAATTTCCTGGGTGGATCCTTCTGACCTCATGGAGCAACAGAACCAGTCATACTTAAGCTGCCAGCAGACCCCTGCTATCAAGTTGCCAGAGACCTTTTGAACTGTCCACCTTAGACTGGTGCTGACTGGAACAATTGATGTGGACATTTTGAACTAGGCCAATCACCTGAGGACTATCGAAAGTGGTACCCTGGGTGTATGTTTATGGGAAGGTTTGATTCCTTTTGCAATTGTTGGCTATGGGTGGGCGAGATGACTTAATTGCTGGTATTTCTCCACAGGCTGAGACTTCAACCCAGAGTAATTGATTCACTATGGTAAGACACAGACCAGCTGAAATTAAGACAGAGCTACTTAGCCCCACCACACGAAGAAGGCCCCCCAGTCTTTCAGGCCATAGCACTGTACAGGTCCTTGGTGAAGCTCTAGGAGAAAAGGTACAGACACCAATCCCAACTTTTGAGCAAAAGGCTGGCTAATCACTACTCGTGGAGTCCCCAACACAACTTCTCCTTATCTGCTCATCTAGCTGGTGTAAAATGATCATGGGACCAAATCAGCAGAAAAACTCCAGTAACATGAATAACCAGAGTAGATTAACACCCCCAGGGAACAATTTGGTGGACACAAATGAAGATCCCATTCATAAACAGATGGCTGAGATGTCAGAAATCAAATTCAGAATTTGGATTGCAAATAAGATTAATAAATAGACGTAAAGTTGAATTAGAAATTCAAGGAGCACTTCAAAACTTGTCTCAAGGATTCAACGAATTCAAAGACAAAATCACCAAAGATTTTGACACATTGAGACAAGAATTTGTAGCCCTTAAAGATCTGAGAAATACAGTAGAATCCCCCAGGAACAGAATGGAGCAGGCAAAAGAAAGAATTTCTGACACTGAAGACAAAGCTCTTGAATGCTCTGAAACTATCAAAGAATAGAAGTGGAGAGCAAAAACAAATCATTCTCTCATGGAGCTCTGGGATAATTTGAAGAAAACCAATATTCACCTTATAGGAATCCCTGAAGGTGACAAATTTGCTTTGCAAGGCACAGAGGCTCTTCTTCATGAGATTGTGAAAGAGAACTTTCCAGACATGCCAAGAAATTCTGAAATTCAGATAGCACACAGTTGCAGAACCCCAGCCCTATTCAACCCAAATAAGACATCCCCCAGGCACATCATAATTAACTTCACTAAAGTTAATATGAAAGAGAAAATTCTGAAAGCAGATAGACATAAGAAAAACATAACTTACAAGGTGAAGAATATTAGAATGACTTCATATCTCTCGGCTGAACCTTTCAAGTAGAAGAGGGTGGTCATTGACTTTTAATACCCCAAAACAAAATAACTTTCAACCCAGGATCCTGTATCCAAGTAAACTGAGTTTCATTTATGATGGAGAAATTAAATACGTTAATGACATTCACATGTTGAAGAAATTTGCTATAACTAAACACCTCTCGAGGATATTCTCAGACCTATCCTCCATAATGACCAGCACAATATTCCACTACAACAGTAAACTCACTCAGAAACTTCTGATCAAATTCCAGATTCCACAATGGCAAAAGGATTATAACTGTCCACTTGAAAAACATGATACCCAAAATTCTACCAGGCTTATCAATATTCTCAATTAATGTGAATGGCTTAAATTGTCCTCTAAAGAGGCAAAGGTTGGCTGACTAGATACAAAAACTCACTAGATATCTGCTGCATACAAGAATCTCAACATACCTTAAAAGATAAATATAGACTCAGGGTGAAGGGATGGTCATCTATATTCCAGGCAAATGGAAAGCAGAAAAAAGCAGGTGCTGCAATTTTATTCACAGATACAATAGGCTTTAAACCAACAAAAGCAAAGAAGGATAAGGATGGTCACTTCATATTTGTTAAGGGTAATACTCAATATGATGCGATTTCAATTATTAATATTTATGCACTCAAGCAAAATGCACCTCAGTTTATAAGACAGACTCTAACAGACATGAGCACCTTGATTTCCTCCAGCTCCATAGTAGTTGGAGATTTTAACACTCCTTTGACAGTGTTGGATAGATCCTCCAATAAGAAGCTAAACAAAGAAATTTTAGATTTAAACTTAACAATTCAGCAATTGAACCTAACAGACATCTACAGGACATTTCATCCTATGTGAATTATGTGAATACACATAATTCTTATCAGCCCATGGAATATACTCCAAAATTGATCACATCTTAGGTCACAAGTTTAACTTCAGCAAATTTAAAGAATAGAAATTATTCCTTGCATCTTCTCGGACCATCATGGAAAAAAAGTTGAACTCAGTAACAACAGGAATCTGCATACTCATACAAAAACATGGAAGCTACATAATCTGTTGCTGAATGATAGATGGGTCATAGATGAGATTAAGAAGGAAATTACCAAATTTTTGGAATAAAACAACAATGAAGACATGAATTATCAGAACCTCTGGGATACTGCAAAGGCAGTCCTAAGAGGGAAATTTATAGCACCGCAAGCCTTCCTCACAAGAATGGAAAGAGAGGAAGTTAACAATTTAATGGGACATCTCAAGCAGTTGGAAAAGGAAGAACATTCCAATCCCTAACCTAGCAGAAGGAAAATAACCAAAATTAGAGCAGAATTAAATGAAATTGAAAACAAAAGAATTATACAACAAATCAATAAATCAAAAAGTTGGTTTTTTAAAATGTCAATAAAACAGATAAACTGTTGGCTAATCTAACCAGGAAAAAAAGAGTAAAATCTCTAATTTCATCAATCAGAAATGGTAAAGACAAAATAACAACAGACTCCTCAGAAATTCAAAAAATCCTTAATGAGTATTACAAGAAAATTTAATCTCAGAAATACGAAAATCTGAAGGAAACTGACCAATACTTGGAAGCCCGCCACCTTCCAAGATTTAACCAGAACCAAGTGGAAATGTTAAACAGGTTCCCTATATCAAGATCTGAAATAGCATCAACTATACAAAATCTCCCTAAAAAGAAAAGCCTAGGACCAGATGGCTTCATGTCAGAGTTATACCCAACCTTTAAAGAGGAACTAGTACCTGTATTACTCAACCTTTTCCAAAATATAGAAAAAGAAGGAATACTACCTAATACATTTTATGAAGCAAACATTATTTCCTGGTTAAATTGAAACCAGGAAAACACCCAACAAGAAAGAGAATTATAGATCCATATCCCTGATGAATATTGATGCAAAAATATTCAACAAGATCCTAACAAACTGAATCCAGCAACATAACAAACAAATTATACACCATGACCAAGTGGGTTTTATCCCAGGGTCTCAAGGCTGGTTCAATATATGTAAATCTATAAATATAATTCAGCACATAAACAAATTTTAAAACAAAGAGCATATGATTCTCTCAATTGATGCAGAAAAAGCTTTTGATAATATCCAGCATCCCTTCATGATCAGAACACTTAAGAACATTGGTATAGAAGGGACATTTCTGATAGAGGCCATCTACAGCACACCTACAGCCAATATCATATTGAATGGAGTTAAATTGAAATCATTTCAGATCAGAAACCAGGCACAATTGCCCACTGTCTGCATTGGTCTTCAACATTGTAATGGAAGTTTTAGCCATTGCAATTAGGGAAGAAAAGGCGATTAAGTGTATCCATATAGGGTCAGAAGAGATTAAACTTTCACTCTTCGCAGAAGATATGATTGCATATTCTACGGGGATTCTACTACAAAACTCTTAGAAGTGATCAGTGAATACAGCAGCGTCTCAGGTTACAAAATCAACACTCATAAATCTATAGCCTTTATATATACCAACAATAGTAAAGCTGAAAAAACAGTCAAGGACTCTGTTCTGTTCACAATAGTGCCTCAACATGGAATATTTTGGAGTTTACCTAACAAAGGACATGATAGATCTCTATTAAGAGAACTATGAAACTCGAAGGAAAAAAAATAGCTGAAGATGTTAACAAATGGAAAAACATACCATGTTCATGGCTGGGAAGAATCAACATTGTTTAAATGTCTATACTACCCAAAGCAATATACAATTTTAATGCAATCCTGATTAAAGCTCCACTGTCATACCTTAAAGACCTCAAAAAAAATACTTTGTTTTATATGGAATCAGATAAAACCTCGAATAGCCAAGACATTACTCAGGAATAAAAACAAAGCAGGAGGAATCAAGCTACCAGACCTCAGAATATACTATACTATACTATACTATAAATCAATAGTGATCAAAACAGCATGATACTGGCACAAAAACAGAGAGATAGATGTATAGAACAGAATAGAGAACCAAGAGATGAACCCAGCTACTTACTGCTATTTGATCTTTGACAAGCAAATTAAAAACATTCAGTGGGGAAAAGATTCCCCATTTAACAAATGGTGCTGGGTGATCTGGCTGGTGACCTGTAGAAGATTGAAACTGGACCCACACCTCTCACCATTAACTAAGATAGACTCTCACTGGATTAAAGATTTAAACTTAACACAAGAAACTATAAAAATACTAGAAGAAAGTGCAGGGAAAACTCTTGAAGAAATTGGCCTGGGCAAATATTTTATAAGGAGGACCCCCAGGCAATTGAAGTAATATCGAAAATAAACTACTGGGACCTGATCAAACTAAAAAGCTTCTGCACATTCAAGAACGCAGTAAGTAAAGTAAGCAGCAGCCCTCAGAATGGGAGGAGATATTTGCAGGTTTTGTCTCCAACAAAGGTTTAATAACCAGAATCCACAGAGAACTCAAACATATTAGCAAGAAAAGAACAAGTGATCCCATCTCGGGGTCAAATCAAAACTGCTTTGAGATATCATCTAACTCTAGTAAGATTAGCCCACATCACAAAATCCTAAAACGAGAGATGTTGACGTGGATGTGTAGAAAAGGGAACACTTCTACAGTGCTGGTGGGAATGCAAACTAATACATTCCTTTTGGAAAGATATTTGGAAAACACTTAGAGATCTAAAAATAGACCTGCCATTCGATCCTATAATTCCTCTACTAGGTATATATCCAGAAGACCAAAAATCACATTATAACAAACGTATTTGTACCCGAATGTTTATTGCAACCCAATTCATAATTACTAAATCATGGAAGAAGCCCAAGTGCCCATTGACCCATGAATGGATTAATAAATTGTGATATACACACATCACAGAATATTATGTAGCTTTAAATAAAGATGAAGACTTTATCTCTTTCATGTTTACATGGATGGAGTTGGAATATAACCTTCTTAGCAAAGTATCTCAAGAATGCAAGAAAAAGTATCCAATGTACTCAGCCCTACTTTGAAACTAATTTATAGCTTTCTTATAAAAGCTATAACCCAATTATAGCCGAATAATATGGGGAAAGGGGAAAGGGAGGGGAGAGGAGCAGGGCGGATGGGTGGAGAGAGGGTAATTGGTGGGACCACACCTATGGTGCACCCTAGAATGATACAGGTGCAACTTACTAAATGTAGAATATAAATGTCTTAACACAATAACTAAGAAAATGCCATGAAGGCTATGTTAACCAGTTTGATGAAAATATTTCTAATTGTATATATAACCAGCACATTGTACCATATGATTGCATTAATGTACACCGCTATGATTTAATAAAAAATAATAATGAATACATAAATGAAAGATATCTAATAAATAATATGAATGCATACAACAATGTAAAATTCACTGTAAATTTTAGTGTCAAATTAAGAATACTCTTAATATGTCAATGTTGGTAAATAAATGACTTTTAATTCTGATATAAAATTTAAAATATAAAAGTATTAAAAGTAATAATAACTCACGTGGCACCTGTGGCTCAAAGGAGTAAGGCACCAGCCCCATATGCTGGAGGTGGTGGGTTTAAACCCAGACCCAGCCAAAAAAAATGCAAAAAAAAAAAAAAAAGCAATAATAACTATAATAATTTTTCATAGATGATAATATAGAGATTATATTTTTGTTACATACATAACATAAATGTCTAGGGAGGAGAAGTGTAGTTTTCATATGTGGTTAAAGTTTACTTGTTCTCAGTTTAAAATAGGCTGTTATAACCATAAGATATTTTATGTAAGTCTGATGATAAATACAAAGAAAAAATATATAGTAAACACAAAAGATAAATAAAAGTGTGCCACTTTATAATATCATTAATCTTCAAATGAACATAGCAAGAAAATAGAAGAAAATGATGACAAAACAGAAAACAATAAACAAAATGTCCATAGTAAATCTTTACCTATCAGTAATTACTTTGATTATAAATAGATTAAATTCCTCTATCAAAATATACTGAGAGACTGAATGTATAAAAAAACAAAATCCAACTATATGCTGACTATAATAGACTTGATTTAGCTTTGAGAATACACATAGGACAAAAGTAAAAGGATAGGATAAAATTTTCCACACAAGGAAACCAAAAGAGAGTAGAGATGGCTGCATTATGTCAGACAAAGTAGGCTTTAAGTCAAAAAATAGTCACAAGAGACAACGTAGGTGATTATATTACCCTTAAAAGTCACTTCATCAATAGGATATGACAATCATAAATATATGTATACCCAAGATGCAGCACCTCTATATATAAAACATTATCAGCAAAACTGAAAAGAGAAATAGACAGCAATGCAATGATAGAAGGGGAGTTCAATGCCTCACTTTCACCAGTGGATAGATCACTCAAGAGAGAAAACTGGTATGAAAACAATCATCTTAGATTCACCATAGACCGAATGAGCATATTCCATCCAACAGCAGCAGAATATACATTCTTTTCAAGCACACATGGATTATTCTCCAAGGTAGATCACATTAGGTCACAAAACAAGTCTTGGCAAACTTAAGAATATGGAAATCAAAGTGAATAATCATTTTGCTAACAACGTAGGAAAGTAGAAATCAGTAATGATGGAGATTGTAAAATAACTCATTTTCAAAGCAAACAATGGAACAAAGAAGAAATGAAAAATAAAATCAATAATACATTGAGACAAGTAAAAAATACAAACATAAAATACCAAAATTTATGGGATGCAGTAAAAACAGTTCTAAGAGGATAGTTTGTGGAAATAATCCCCCACTGTGGAAAGAGAGAAGGTGAGGTGGCTCAAATCTGTAATCCTAGCACTCTGGGAGGCTGAGGTACAAGGATTGCTTGAATCTAGGAGTCTGAGGTTGCTATGAGCTAGGCTGATGCCATAGTACTCTAGCCTGGGCAATGGAGTAAGACCCTGTCTTAAAACAACAACAACAACAACAATTACAAAAGATAACAATAACAAAAGATTTCAAATCTAATTTGTACCTCAAGGAACTTGAAAAATAAAAGCAATCTAAAGCCAGAATTCAGCAGAAGGGGAGAAATAATAAAGATGAACAGAAATCAATGAAATAGAGTCTTAAAAAATTGAAAAGATCAGTGAAACTAAGAATTGTTTGGTTTTTCTTTTAAGATAAGCAAAATTTACAAAGCTTTAGGTAGGCTATCTAAGAATGAGGCAAGAAGATTCAAATAAATAAAATCAGAAATGAAAGAGGATAAGTTAAATACTTACCACTGAAATGCTAAGACCTTAAGAGACTACTGGGAATAATTATATGCCAACAAATTGGATAACCTTGAATAAATAAATAAATTCCTAGAAACACATAGCTTCCAAAAACTAAATTGTGAAGAAATAGAAAATCTTAAAATACCTATAATTAGTAAGGAGATTTAATCAGTAATCAAAGATCTCCCAACAACAACAAAAAATACCCCAGAATCAAATAGCTTCTTTGGTGAATTCTAGAAAACTGTGAAAGAATTAATGCCAATCCTTTTCAAAATTTTGCAAAAAATTAAAGATGAGATAACACTTCCTAATTCATATTATAAGTTACATACTTATAGTATTTTCAGCGTTATACTTGTATTAAAACTGAACTAAGTCCCAAGAAATTTTCCCAAGAAAATTTTAAGCCAACAGTCCTAATAAATATAGATGCAAAAATACTAGCAAACCAAATTAAATAGCACATTAGAAGAATCATATACCACAACCAAATTGGATTCATCTCAGAGATGCAAGAGTGGTCAACATAACAAAATCAATGAATATGATACACTACATGAAAAGAATAAACAAAAATCATTTGGTCATCTTAATAGTTGCAGAAAATAATTTGACAAAATCTGACATCCTTTCATAATAAATACCCTCAACAAACTAGAAATTGGAGAAAATTACCTCAACAGGGCCATATGTGAAAAACTCACAGTGAACATCACACTCAATAGTAAAAACTTAAACCTTTTCTTCCAAGATTGAAAACCAGCAAGAATATCTACATTCCCACTTCTTTTCCACATAATATTCTAAGTTCTAACCAGAGAAATTAAGCAAGAAAAAGAAATACAAGTCATCCATATTTGAAAGAAAGAAATAAGACAATGTTTTCAGATGACATGATCTTACAGGTAGAAGACTCCACATATAAAAAAGCATAAACTATTTAGTGATAAAAACATAAATTTGATAAACTTGCAGGACACAAAACCAACATTCAAAATCAGCCATGTTTCTGCACCCTAACAACAAACTATCTAAAAAAAAAAAAACCTAAATGCAATCTCACTCATAAAAGCTATGAAAAAAAAAAAAGTTTAGGAATAAAATTAACCAAAGAGAATAAAATATTTGTGCACGGAAACTATAAAACTTTGATGAAAGAAATTACATAATTTACGAAATATATCCTGTGTGAATGACTTGGAAGAATTAATAAAATTTCTATGCTATCCTAATTGCAGATTCAAAGCAATTCCTATCACATACTTTTTGCAAAAATAGAAATATTTGGTACCCTGAATAACCAAAACAATTTGGTTGGAGGACTCATATTTTCTGAATTCAAAACATGTTATTTTTTAATTTTTTTTTATTAAGTCATTTGTACATAGATCATGAATACATTTATGCCATTATGAAATTCAATGTGCTGATTATTTGTACAAATTGGAGTGCTTACCTCCTACTAATCAACATAGCCTTCACCTCATTTACCCTATTACAGCATTAAGACATTTGTGTTCTACACCTGATAAATCTAACTTGTACTTGCAATATGCTCCATAGGTGTGGTCCCTTTATCAACCCACCCCTCCCCCCTCCCTTTCCCTATCCCTCCCCTTCCCTCAAAACATATTATAAAGCCATACTAATAAAACATAACAGCATAGTTCTGGCATTAAATAAAGGAACTAGATCAAGGAAATAAAACAGAGTGCCTTAAAATAAACGTTGAGGGACGCACCTGTGACTCAAAGGAGTAGGGAGCTGGCCCTATATGTCAGAGGTGGTGGGTTCAAACCCAGCCTTGGTCAAAACATCCAAAAATAAATAAATAAATACTTGATATACAGCAAACTCTTGACCAATGAAAAAGTCTCTTCAACAAGTACTGTGAAAATTGGATACCCACATTTAAAAGAACGAAATTGGACCCTTATGTTATACCATACACAAAAATAAACTCAAAATACATTGAAGATAAAAATGTAAAACCTAAAATTGTAAAACTCCTAGGGAAAAAAAGTTAGGGGAAAATCTTTAGGACATTGATCTTTGCAATGATTTATCAGCTAAAGCTCCAAAACACAGGTAACAAAATCAACAGTAGACAAGTGGGATTGTGTCAAACTTACAAGTTTCTACAAAGCAAAGAAAACAATCATCAAATTAAACAGAAGACCTACAAAATGGAAGATTTGCCAACCACCCATGTGATAAGAGGTTAACATCTAAAACATATAAGTAACTTCTACATTTAAACAGCAAAAAAAAAAAAAAGAAAGAAAGAAAGAAAGAAACAGCAATAAACAAACAAAAGAAAAAACGCTAGGTAACCCTATTTGAAATTGATGTGTGTGGGCGGGGTTGTGCCCCAGTCAGATCTGCTGAGCTGAGGGGAAGACATGCCAACTCCACCCTGGCGGTGTTGGTGTAGTAGCAGCTGGCAGAGGAACTGGAGCACAGGGGACAGCAGGAGGCTCTAGTAGCCAAAGGAGCCAGACAACTGCTGGGGAGACACTAGCACCTTAGTGTCTCCCTCCCCTTGCACTTGCTACTGAACCCTCCCCCCATTTCCTAGGCCCGAACAATTTCTTGTAAGTTTCCTAGGCCTGGAAACAAAAGGGTTTGTATCCATTCGTTACCAAGTCCTGGCCAAACATAACTACAGAGGACCCCCGCGACTATATATTCACCTTGATAAACCTTTTGGGTGGCGCCTGTGGCTCATCCAGTAGGGCGCTGGCCCCATATACTGAAGGTGGCGGGTTCTACTCGGCCTCACCAAACTGCAAAGCAGAAAAATAGCCGGGCCTTCTGGTGGGTACCTATAGTCCCAGCTACTTGGGAGGCTGAGGCAAGAGAATCGCTTAAGCCCAGAAGTTGGAGGTTGCTGTGAGCTGTGTGATGCCACGGCACTCCACTGAGGGTGATCAGGTGAGTCTCTAGCTCTACAAAAAAATAAAAATAAATAAAAAAGAACCTAGGCAGAGAGAGACAGAGAGATCTTTCTTCCCACTTGGGTTTTTCTCTCTGCCAGAAGCTCTGATGCTTTCTCTGTATTCTTTTCTGTAAAATAAACCCTATCTTACCACTGATCGTTGGTCCCTTGATTCATTCTTTGAATAACCAAAACTAAGCACTACTGAAGGAGAAATTCCACTATCAAAATGGCCAAAAGACTAGAACAGACTTTTCTTCACAACAAACATACAAATGACCAACAGGTGTGTGACTAGATGCTCACCACCACTAGTCATCAGAGAAATGCAAATTAAAACCACAGTGAAATATTACCTCACAGCTATTAGGATGGCCATTACTAAAAACATTAAGTGTTAGCAATGTTATGAGTAAAAGGGAATACTTGTACACAATTGACAGAAATATGAAATGGTGCAGTCATTACAGAAGACAGAAGGGAGACTCCTTGATAATTAAAAACAGAACTACTATATGATCCAGCAATCCCACTTCTGGGCATTAATCCAAAAAAGAAAAAATAAATAAATCAAGACAATTAAATTTAAAGAGATATTTGCACTCTCATCTTCATCACAGCATTGTTCACAATAGTTAAGATGTGGAAACAATAGATGAATAGATTAAGAAAATGTGGTTTACTATGGGCAATGTAATATTATTCAGCCTTAAGAATGAAATTCTGCCATGTAAGACAATATGGATAACCTCCAGGACACAAGGTTAAGTGAAAAAAGTCACAGAAGGAAAAACACCATGTGGTTCTACTCACATGAAGTATCCAATATTGTCAAAGTATAAAAGCATAGAGTAGAAAGATGCTTTCTAGTGACTGGAAAAGGAAATGTGGAGTTGGTATTTGCTATGGTTTGAATATGGTCTGTGCCCACTGGAACTCATGTTGAGGCTTGGTCCTCAATGTGGAGGTGTTGGGAAGCAGTACCCTTAAGAGGTGATTAGGTGGTCACCTAAGATGGATTAATATCTTTGTTGAGACACTGGGTTAGTTCTCTTAGAAATGGATTAATCCCCCATGACAGCAAGTTGTTACAAAGTGATGTTGCTGTTCCTGTTTTGCCCTTACGGTACAGGACCAATTCCCCTTTTATTTCTCTGCCATTTTTTTTTAAATTAAATCATAGCTGTGTACGTTAATGCAATCATGGGGTACAATGTTCTGGTTTTATATACAATTTGAAGTATTTTCATCAAACTGGTTAACATAGCCTTCATGTCATTTTCTTAGTTATTGTGTTAAGACATTTATATTCTACATTTAGTAAGTTGCACCTGTTGATTTTGATGAAGTACAAGGTTCTAACAGAAGCTGACCAGGTGCAGGGTCCCAACATTGAACTTTCAGCTATTAGAACTGTGAACTAAATAAGCCTCTTTTCTTTATAAATTAAATTACCTGATCTCAGGTATTCTGTTATGGCAACAAAACCAACTATAATGCTATTTAATAGGTATAAAGCTCCAGTTATGCAAGATGAGTAAGTTCCAGAAATCTGGTGTACAGTACCATGTCTATAATCAACAATGCCATTCTGGACACTTAAAAATTTGATAAGAGGGTAGATCTCATGTTAAATATTCTTACTACAATAGAAAAAGAAACATAAATGGGCAAGGAGTAAAACCATAACAATAGCAATGAAATAGGTCTTGTCATCCCACAGAGGCACATAAAGAGCCTTATAAAATCTCATTGACAGTACACACCTTTAAGAATGACTAAAATCGGCTTGGCGCCTGTGGCTCAACAGGCTAAGGCACCAGCCACGTACACCTGAGCTGGAGAGTTCGAATCCAGCTCAGGCCCGCCAAATAACAATGACGGCTGCAACCAAAAAATCACCTGAGCTGGAGAGTTCGAATCCAGCTCAGGCCTGCCAAATAACGATGACGGCTGTAACCAAAAAATGGCCGGGCGTTGTGGTGCCTGTAGTC
>CAUYON010016776.1:0-53875 GCA_963573935.1 Arctocebus calabarensis
CCCTGGAGAGAGTGCTGTGGCATCACAGCAACCTCCAATTCCTGGGCTCAAGCGAGTCTCCTGCCTCCACCTCCCAAGTAGCTGGGACTACAGGCGCCCGCCACAACGCCCGGCCATTTTTTTTTTTTTTTGGTTGCAGCCGTCATTGTTGTTTGGAGGGCCCGGGCTGGATTCGAACCCGCCAGCTTAGGTGTACGTGGCTGGCGCCATAGCCTGTTGAGCCACAGGCGCTGAGCCGTGATTTTCTGTTATGTGTCAGAATAGTCTGTCAATATGTCAAGACTTCTCCCAGGTGTTTCATTTTACTTAGTTACTATGCTAAATGCAGAATTATAATTACTGACAAAAAATCCTCAAATTTAATGCTTTTCAATTATAATAATCTATATTTTTTCTATATTTATTACCAACTACCTTGATATTTAAAGGATGTAAAAAATTAACTTATACATAAGATTACGAGATCATCCATTTTAAATTTTGAAAACTTACTATTATCTAGGAGAAATTCAGTTTTAAAACATGTATTTACAGTTTACTTAGAAAGTAACCCAAACCTTCTTAAGCAATTTAGTTCATATACTAAAACATGTGACTATTTTACTAACCAAATTACTGAATTCTTACAAAAAACAAGTTATTATAAAAAATATGGTTTTATAAAAGATGAGAAGTAGAAAAAGTAAACCCCTAACAATTCTTACTCAGTATTTTTGTAAAATAAACGTAGGTCCTATATATATATTTTTAGAAACAAAATTACCCATCCAATAAGTTCAAGTATGTAAAATGACGGAAATAAGCAGTATAATCAATACTTCCAGTCAGGGACCAAATGTTGTCTGTTCATTTACTAGAAAACAAAAAATCTAGAAGTAAAACTGGTAACTAAAATCAATTCAGGAGTTCAGCCAAAATATAAGGTAAAATTTGTCTCTGAATTTTTGACCAAGTTATTGCAGCAATTTCATACTTTCATGGACCTTTGCTAAAACATAGCAGAGAAATATGGAATATAAAAACAAACAAACAAAAACATAGCCAGCTGAAACCAAGATAAACATTACAAAATATCAGAATCAGAAAAGAAGCATAATACTGTGTGTGAGTGAGCCCAAAGCTCCAGTTTACAGAAAGGGCATGTAATGGCAGCCTGGAGATTTGCTGGTGGAAGTGGAAGGAACTACAAGTTCTGGCCCTAGCAGCAGGACTCAGGCTCACTGTTTGAAACTAGGGGCTGGAGCTAGGGCTGGCTCTATTAATAACAAAACATAGATGGCAAAAAGCACTACCACCTGGGACTATGGCTTTTATAAAGCAGCAGGGAACACACAGAACTAGCCTCAACGGAGACAGGAACTGAACCTAAAAGATCATGGGTCAGTGACTGAAGCTACAAAATCACTAGTATTAGCTTGGAGTCAGAACTTCCTATCCCAATTCTTAGCTGTCATTCTAGATTGCACTGGGGTTGGGGAATGGTGGAGGCAATCAATGACAATTAAAGCGAAGAAGAAAACCAAGATGGGTGGTGAAAAAAAATTATAAAACTGATAAAAGCTCAGACAGAGAAGAACAAATCAATAATCAGAATATGTACTCATATCCAAATTAAAGCCATTTTTAAAACTGCCAACGAATCAAAAGAAAATGTATTTGAAATGTATGGAGAAATAAAGCTAAAGTTATTTTTAAAAATTACTTAACAAACATGGGTACAAATCCAATAAAATGAGAGACAACCAGAGACATCTTGTTTATAGAGACTTCTACTGCCAGATTAAATGTGCTTGGTGGCAGTAGCCCAAAAGTTCCACCACAAAAACTTTAAAAAAGCATACATTCAAAATTTATATTTTTACAGATTTGAGACAGCTGTTGAAGAAAAGACAAGATGAATAGAGGATAGGATGTATTCCAAAGTGAGTAAAAAAATGACCTATTGATTTCCTTTCAGTGGTCACTTGCTAATTTGGGATGCATATACTGATTTTTAGATAAAGAGGAACGATCAGGGTTGGCTCACATTGAGCAGCTCTGCCAGGGGAACCAAGCTAGCGAGGCTGTCAAGAATTAAGCATGTCCCTCTTAAGAGAGCGAAGTGCAAATATGTGGTGTCTGGAACACAAGACTGATTTTTCTTAAGATACGTTTGCTAAATTCTGGGCCATGCTTAAAAAGCTGGGGCAGTGGGCCAAATGAATCTAAAAGCCAACATTCTGCTAAAGCGAGAGTGTTTGCTTTAAACACAAAGCTCAGAAGATTTGCAAGAATTTGAAGGTATGGGGCAAGAAACCAAAGAGCTAAACATAAATATTTCTAGGGGGTGAACTGAATTATCAAGAGTCTTTTAGAGCTGAGGAGACACCTCTAGCTCTTCAGTCAAAAGCTTGGGAGAACTATGCCAAAGTAACAGCAGTAAGCCAGAAGTTTAGTAACAATGAAGAAGCTCAATCCTAGCTTGAGCCATGACTCAGCCTCTCACCCTGTCCTAGACTTTTCCTAATTTTTAGGAAAATAGTTTAGTAACTATGAAGAAGCTCAATCCTAGCTTAAGCCATGCCTCAGCCTCTCACCCTATCCTAGGCTTTTCCTAATTTTTTTTTAAATAAAAATGCTTTCTCTGATAAAAGACATCATTGGAACTCTATAGGCATTTAATACAAGGTCTGCCACAAAACCAAAACCATTAGACAGAGAAAAGCTAGCAATATGAAATTGACAATTTAGAGAAAAAGAGAAAATAATGGAAAACAGAGAAATAATCCGGATATTTCTGTTAGCATAAACTAAAATAACCATGATCAATGGGTTAAAATAGATAAAAGAGAGAGAATTTCAATAAAAAATAAAATCTACAGAAGTAAAAAAATCTTAATTCCATGATAGAACTAAAAAGTTCATTGAATATATTCCACACCATTCTAATTACAACAGATGACAGGATCAGAAATTCAAAACAGATCAATAAAAAATTCTAAACTGAAGCACAGAGTAAAGAAGGATAGAGAAAACAAGAAAAAGTGAAAAATATGTAAGGGGCCCAGTTAAAAGATGCAACATACAGGCAGACGTGGTCCCCAAAGCAAAAGAAAGAACAGACTAGAAACAGTAACTGAAGAAACAATTGACTGACTCCTCTAAAACTTATGGAAAGCATTTATCCACAGACTTAAGAAACTCAAACTCAATAAATCTACAACAGAGAAACCACCAAGAACCCGCACTTAGGCATATTGTAGTCAAACTCAGCTTGTTAAAAAACCGAAGACAAAAAAACCTTAAGAAGAACTAGACAAAAAAGGTATTGTCTTCAAAAGAATGAAAATATGACTTCAAGAAGCTTTATAACAGAAACGAAAGTAAAAAGATTTGCAAAAAGTGAAACACAATGTCACTTTTTTTAAAGTGTGTTTTTCTTTCGTCTTGGATAATATAGTTATTCCTTTATCAAAATGTTAACAGGTAATATAGTTCTTATTATTAAATGTATTAATATATATTTTATAAATTTATCAGGTTAAAATTTAAATATAGCAAATATTAACAAATACCACTCACATAAACAAAAGTTCCTTAGGGTTCTCAGTGATTTTTCACATCCTACATCCAATACGCTATGAGATCAATCTTTTACAAAATTAGACTATGTTTCACTAGTACTGATACTTCACCCAAATCCAAGCACCAATCTCTCCCTTAGGTTACTGCACTAAGACATACTGGTTTTCTGGGAAGGATGTAATTGCTGTAGTCTAAGGGAGGAAGAAGACGTGGCCTGGAGGTCAAAAGTTTAATTCTGAGTATGTTCAACATTACACATCTAAGCAGAGAAGATGAGTAAGCACTTAGATTCACAAGTCTGAATTCAGAGAAGAAGTGCTGGCTGTGTGAATATTACTGGGTTCACTGGGATAGATGATAATTAAGGTCATTGATGAGCTTTATGCAAGAAATGACTGTGAGTAAAGAAAAGAGATTTGAACCTTGGTAATATATGAAGAGCAGCTAGTACGATAGGAGGAAACAGGCAAATGAAAAAGTGTTGCTAGGAGAAAGAGATAAACTATGTCAAGCGTCAAGCGTATCTGTTGAGTTGAAGACGAGTACTGAATTTAGCAACAGGGAAGTCTTGGAATACAGTGGAGCTTAAAATAAAACTTGATTATACTAAGATCATGAATGAATGAGAGAAGTATTAATAAATCGAGAGTAAATATAGACAGACTTTTTTGAGGCATTTGCTATATAGGGAAGTAGTGAAGCTGAGTAGGAGTTCAAGAGGGACATAGGTTTAGAGAGCATTTCAAAACAGAGATACGTATTATAGGATATTTGAATAATAATGGGAATGATAAAAGATGAGATTGTAATTCATGAAAAGCAAGGGTAAATTCCTGAAAAATATGTCACTGAGGAAGTGAGATGGGGTGAGATCTAGTAAATATGAGGGTAGGATTATAGATGGTTCAACCATAGTATGAGTATGAACCCAGAATCCACATCCATAATTAAAGCAAAGCACAGCATGTAGATATAAAGGCAAGATTTAGAAGAGTCAATACTCTAGTCAATATGTGGAAGTTCTCTTCTCATTATACATGCATCAGTATGTACATATTTATATACTATACACATATTATTTATCTGAACACATTTTTATTGCATAGGAAACAAAGGCAATAGCCAGGAGTGAGGGGCCGGGTGGGGCGATCAGAGGTGGAGAAAAGAGGAGCCTGAAATTGTCATCTAGACAAGTAGGGAAATGGGTGGTTAGTGTTTCTCAGGGTGTAGTGTAGGGACCCTGAAAACTTTTCAAAGAATCTGTGAGGTACAATTTATTTTTGAAATAATATTAATGCCATTATTTACACTTTCATTATTTTCCAGGGGTGGCAGAGCTTCCAGAGGCTACCTGGTGTGAAATATAGTAAGACATTGAACAGACAGACATCCAGTTGGTATTTTGATTAGGATTGCATTGAGTCTGTGGATTAATTTGTGAGAACTGGCCTGTTTATAATATCGAACCCTTCAATCCATGAAAATGGCTTCTACATTTATTAAAAAAAATTTTTCAGTTTCTCTTAGCAATGTTTTATAGTTTCCACAGTACAGGAGCTAACACACCTTTGATTAGATTTATCCCCAGGTATTTGATTTGTTTTATGTTATTCCAAAAAAATATTGCTTGTAAATATACTTTAAAAAAAAGTTTGAAAACTATCATTTTGAAATAAAAAAGTGTACAGAACTAAAGCACATATAAGTATATGTGTAAACCTATATATCTGTCCTGTGAACAAACTACATGGACATAAAAAGTAAATCCACAGAAAGGGTCACCTCTGGGTTGTGAGTCGATCAGAATTAGGAAGGGACAGCATGGATTATGTGACCAAGACAAAGCCCCAGCATTGAAGCAGATATGACCAAAATGGGTGGGTACCTTTGTTTATTTTCCTATTTACTGTCCTGTATAAATGAAATGTTTCAAGAGAGTGGGAATAATTTATCTTATCTCTTCCCCCACAGACTGCTTTTCTACAAGCATTTCTTCTTTGGTGTTTTTAATTTTTCCCTTATAACTGCTGTGAAGTCCATTATTTGCAAACTGTTCCTCTCCTTAAGCAGAGATTTAATAAACATGCAAACTGAGATTTAAGCTACCAAAATTTTTGCTCTTTTCAAGTGAAAATGAATTTTAAATGATAATCTCACAAAGAAAGGAAGTGCACAGAACTGTGGATTTATGGGAGAGAGGCAAAAGGTGACTTCATGTGACTCATCACGTATCATGAATCTAATGCTATTAGAAAAGATTTTCCATTTGATAAAAATCAATTTCAACATCAATTGTAAGGTAATACAATAACCAAAAATACTGGCTTAAAACAGATCTTTTTCATCTATAACTCTATAATATATGCATATATATAAATTGTTCTACAAAAATAGTATATTTAAAAACTAAAATATGGTGAAAGAAATAGAAATTATCAATGTAAACACACTTACATTTTAAATTAAAATATAAATATTAATTTATTCAAGTAGTAATTATGGAATTCCTACTAAGTCCTGGTAATATGAGGAGGACAAAAAGGACAAGACAGGTGAGTACTCTGCTCATTCCAACAGGTAGGCAGGGGAAAGGAAACAAATACACAAAATATCTCCACGCCTGATATATAGTCAAAATTAAGAAACCAAAGTGGGATGTTGGGTGGGGAGACTTCTAAAGACTTGGACAAGGAAAGCTCTCTGAGAAGATCATATTTAAGATGGTACCTAATTGGTAATTGGGCAAATGTACTGGTCAAACCTTAATCTATTTCAGAACGTAACAAGGGCAATGTGCATGAATACCAATAAGGGTAGAAGTAGTAAGAAGTTAAAGATTAGGCAAAGAATAGACCAGGTAGAGTTTAGGTTTTACTCTAAATATAGGATTTAAGCTAGGAAAGTAACACGATCTGATACTCTGCTTTGTGCAGATAAAAGGGAAATAAGAACAAGAAGACCAGTCAAGAGGCCAAGACTACAATCTAGGCAACAGAAAATTGGGGTAGCAACGGTGAGATAGAAGTGGAAGTATTTGTTTTATTTTGTAGCGAGAACAAGAGTTGTTGGTAGATTGAGTGGACAAATGAAAGTGAGGAATCAACAGATTTCTGATAAAAAGTAATGACTTCCCATTTAAAATATTAAATTTTTGCACAGTTAGCTATTTTCCAATAGTGGTTATATCCAAAACATTCCAAAATTCAGTGGCTTACAGTAATAATCATTTATCCTTTCTTTTGTACCTGTGTGTTTGTTAATCTACTCTAGACTTGGAGTCAAGATGTAGGTTGGGTCTCATCTGCACCATATCTCTGAATCCTTCCTTGGACCAGCAGCTTAGCCAGACCATGTCCTCCCTGTGATGGCAAAAGCACAATCTAAGTTCAACTTTAAGTCTTTGGGTCATGTCTGCGAACATCACACTATCTGAAGCAAATCGCATGGCTGAGCCAAAATCACATGGTAGAGAAATACAGGCAGTCCTCGGGTTATGAATGAGACAGCTTCTATAGCTTTGCTCTTAAGTTGAATATGTATGTAATTTGGAATAGGAACCTTTACCTATTTACCTAATACTGACATTCGTAAATGAGAGTCATATGTCAGTTGGATATTTATAACTGAATGACCGCCTGTATACCTCCCTAGTGGATGGACCTCCCATATCACATGACAAAGATCACAAAACAGAAGCAACTAATTCTGTCCTCCATCATGTCTACGTATTCAAATCAAGAGACATGATTGCAAAAGGTTCCCAGGTTCTGGAAAACTCCAAACTGTTCTTCAAGATAAACATGAATAAGATGTAATTTATCTTCTTAACTAGTACTTATTTTTATTAAGCTATACTATAAACATTTTCAAATTCTGTTTTATTAAGACTACATTGCACAGTGGAAAAATGGCATTAGAAATATTTCTGAGATTAGGATAACATGATAGAGAAAAATCAGTTTGAAATTTTCAAACAATTAAAATGATATGGTCCAAGGCATCACTGAAACAACTAGAGGGTAAAGGCAGGCAACAACCTAGAACACACTTCAGAGATTTTTAAGAGCAGAAAAATAAGTATTTAGTTATTTTACTTCATAAAAGCATTTACCTCACAAGTAAGATGTGAAGCCTCTTCACAAAACCATTTACTTCACATTTCTTTTTAAAAAACAGCAAAATTGCTTAAAAACAAAGGGCTACAAAAAATTGTAAAAAAAATCAGCAACACATAACAAAAAAAAAGGTTTTTATCTTTATCATGCATATAAAGGTTTTACCAAGCTGTAAGAAAAGTAAGAATACTCTTACTTGTCCATGTATGACTTATATGTTTAGAAATACTTCTTAAAAAAATAAAATGCTGGGTGCAATGCCTCATGCCTGTAATCCTAGCACTTTGGGAGGCTGAGGCAGGTGGATTGTCTGAGCTCATGGGTTTGAGACCAACCTGAGCAAGAGCGAGATCCCATCTATAAAAACAGCTGGATGTTGTGGCAGGCACCTGTAATCCCAGCTACTTGGGAGGCTAAGGCAAGAGAATCACTTAAGCCCAAGAGTTTGAGGTTGCTGTGAGCTGTGACGCCATAGCACTCTACCAAGGGGCGATAAAGTGAGATTCTGTCTCAAAAAAAATAGTTTTTTTTGTTTGTTTTGCAGTAAAAATAAACAATAAAAAAATAAATACACTTACTGTGCTCTGAGGAGGTTATGGAAATAGGATATATACTTTAGATGACGCAGAACCAAAGTATCGATGGTTTTTAAAGCTAGGCAGAGAGACTTGAATTTTTATGTAGGATGTAGCAGATCAGAAAAATGTCCTAAAGAAGTACTGTTTCATTACAGTTAATTGGGCAACTCAGCCAAATGAATTAAGCAAACCAAATAGGAATAATAGGTGAACAAAATTTCTAGATTAGGGCAAAAGAATTCAAAAAAGAAAAAAGCTTAAATATTTTAGAATAGAGTAATACAACAGAAAATAGTCAAAGAAATTTCTAGAATGCAGCCTAGTTAAGTAAGTGCATCTCAAACTTCAATGTACAAAAGAATCACGCATGGATCTCATTACAAGGCAGCTGTGATTCCGTAGACCTGAGATTCTACATGTCTAAAAACCTCCCAGGTGATATTAATACTGCTGATCTTTAGATCACATATTTTTGTCCTGGCTTTGAGAGCCCCGGTGTCATCATAACTCGCAGCAGCCTCAAATTCTTGGATTCAAGTGATCCTCATGCCTCAGCTTCCCGAGCAGGTGAGACTACAGGTGCCTGCCACAGCATCCAGCTAATTTTTCTATTTCGGTAGAGGCAGGGTCTCACTCTTGCTCAGACTGACCTTGAACTTCTGAGCTCAAGTAATGTCTCCAGAGTGCAAGGATTACAGGCATAAGCCACTGTACTCAGTCTTTAGATCACATTTTTGAGAAGAAAAGGCCTAGGAAAGAAGAATAATTATGAAGCAACTTAGGTAAGGAGTCACTTTTCCCAGAATTCCAGATAATGATCAAGTTTCATTCATATTATATACTTTCTTATCCCTTTCCTTCCTACTTAGCACTTATCAAAGCTATTTTTATTTTTAGTTTTTATGTTTATTTTGTGATTATTTGCCCAATATATTTCCCCCTGCTTATCTCTGTGTCCTATTTGGCTCACCACTTAGGACATATCTGGCATATAGCTGGGACTGAATATTTATTTAAGAAATGAATGAATTTATCAATGAACAGAAATGATAATTTGAACATAGGAAGGTTAGTGAGGGACATCCAGCTGAAAAGATCAGAACAAAGATAAAAGCTGTTGACAAAGACTTGACTGCTGTCATATTAGATGTGTGTGCTGGTAGCCATGTAAACATGTAAATAAAATAATTGAAGGAGTATGCACAAAGAGAGATCTAAGTAGCCTTGTGGGGGAAACACCCAGAGAGAACCTAGAGGAAGAGCCACCAAAGAATGGAGTCAGCATGGGATTCTGAAAAAAATATAAATAACGAAAAAGTTAGAAAATACATCATCTAAGTTAAAGGCAGACTGAGCAGTAAGTTCAGAGGCAGCTATGCACAAACATCTTTCTGTAGAGATAAAAGTCAGATTTCAGTAAGTTTAGAAGAAACATGGTGAGAGAAAAGGAAAAACAGCACTCTGACACACAAACTCATGATGATATGTGAGCAAACACTGGAGGAGATAAAGATATAGTGCTTCTTTTTTCAAGGGACTAGGAAATGTCCTATTTGAAAGTGCCTACAGAAAGCAGTTGGGGATATATGTAAATAAATGAAGTAGTCTTGGCATAGAATAATACAGAGTGATGGGGATTGAGTGGAATTAGAGCACGTCGGCCCCATAGAAAGATAGCAATGGACTCAGCTCCACCAAATTATTCTTGCTAAAGAATGAGAACAAAGTATTCTCAAAATTTTGGGGTTTAAGAAAAAAACAAAAATCTGGACATGTATGTGCAATTTCCTGAAATGGGTAAAAAATATACTCAACTTGTAGGTTACCACTTTATTCTCTCTGATCTAAAAAGGATTTGAGTTACTACAAAGTAAATAAAAAGATTGATGAACAGAACCAAGAATGTGGCTGATTTTAAACTGCTGAAGTATGCAAACAAGATCAATATTATGCTATTACAGCGGAAGTAATTAGAGGATAAGGATAGGTTCAGCAAATGATAAAGAGTACCAGGAACCAAAAGAAGCAGCACTTATATATTTAGTATAAAAGAGTCAATACAATGAAAAGATTTTATGAAGGGAAAGCGGGAGGGTTTAAATAAATGGAAGTCCATTTCAAAAGTAAAAAGGATACAGTTGTAAGTTGGAAACAACCATTCAGCAAAAGATGATCTTAGACTAAAAGATAAACATGCAAAGTTTTGATCATGAAAGTTATATGGATTCATTTATTTTATTTAAACTTTGAATTGTAAAAGCACTTTTATAAGGATCTTTTAATTTGCCAATACTTAAGAATGGATAATGACAGTTATCTTAAGTAGCATTCTACAAGATAGATCATAGAACTGGAACACTTGCTGTGAAAACACAGGAGTGAGGGTAAGAAGGAAGCACATGTTCCAGATCTTTTCTGTTCTTAGCCCGTTTGTTCAGTGTGCCAAAAATACTTGGAGCCAGTTGAGACAGGAGATAGATATCTGGCCACTTAAAACTACCTGGACTAACGCCATATTCATACATGCTAAAAAGCAGACAGCAGGTTAATAAATTAATAATCACTAAATGTCTGGTCTGCATTTAAAACTGACCTAAATCTTACATCTCAACTTCCTTTCTTATTTAAGAGCTTCAGCCTTCTTTCAATTTGGTTCAGACATATTCTACATAGACAAGTAGAATTATTCACTCATTCAAAAGATAGTTATTTCACAATTATTGTACACAAAGGGCTATATAAAGTACTAAGGCAAATATAAGATTCATCAATCAGAAATAATGTCATAAACATATTCCTAATAGAGGAGATAGCAAAAGATATATGCATGAATAATTACAACAAAGTTAACAACCTGAGGAGATTTAAGAGAAGAACCGTAATGCTCCTAGAGAAAGATAAAAGATTAGAAAGGATATTCAAACGCTCAAGAATTCCTTTCTGATATTAAAAAAAAAAAAATGTTTGGTCACCCAGTTTGTAAACTTTTCTAATAAGCCACACTACTTTTTAACATTAACACACATTTTCTCCTAAACCCCTCAAAGCTTATTCATCTTTAACTCTTCATTAAAATTTTATTCCATTTACACTTAATCTGTGGTGACCCTGAGGATGTTTAATTTTTCTTGTCAACATGATAGAGAACAAAATATTTTCATTCAACATAGGAAAACTGACGTCCCACCAAATAATCCCAAGGATTGTGAACCAGAAATGGAAGTTAGGGAACAATATACATCAGGAACAAAGATTTGTTATTTCCCAGCACCATATTCATCTAAATCCCCAGAAAGATGCTTAGATTCAAAGCCCATGATAGTAAAGTTCAAAAAGAAGTTTCTGGTTTAATGAAGTAATCACCTTCAGTTTTGCTTCTACACCAGCCACAGACGAAAGCTACTGCCCCATCACCCCTCATTTCCTAACTTAGATGTCTAATCCTTTTGTCAAAAATAACTGGAATTTGCATTATAATTATAAGGTTAGTAGGAAACTCTACCTTCAACACTAACTCTGAAGACATGTTCATGCAAAATGTACAAAATTTTGCAATAGAGGATAAAAAGGGAGGCAGAATTAAAGAAATCAGCCTTTGGGTTTCAAAATAAGTAAAAATATAATCATCATCAATGTAATTCCATTAATTGAAATGGGAGGAAAATATTGAAAACATACTTTTGTACTAGCTTTTGCACTTTAACCAGGTTAAAAAAATAAAATTATAAAAGAAAAAATACATAAGAAATCAGTATGTCTTCATTCATCATTCTGCTTATCATATCACGTCATTCTATTAATGTTAAAATGTTTACGTGTTGCATGATCAATGTAACATTTACTCCAACTATTATTTCTCTCTATAGAAATAAAATAATAGTAATGTTAAAATTTAAGCTCCCTGAAGGCAAAGTTCTGTCTGGAGAAATATGCATTCAGTAGAAATTTTACTTAACACTGTATCTGAATACTATATGGAAAGTGAAAATTAGAGTGGTTTTAAGCATATCACTTTTGCTTTTGCACCATCCCAAAGTTTTAAAATGTTCAGTTGAACCACCTTAGGCTGGGGGACCATCTGTATGTGGAACTATTAATATTATCAAATTTTTAAAGGTTGAGAAAGTAATAATACAAAAACTGGTCTGGATTTGTTTTTTTCAAAAGTGACAAAAAAGATTTTACTTCTTTTTGCTTATAGCTACATCTTACCTCCTGTCATGTTATAATTAGCTACTTCCATCTCTGTCTCTCTGAAAATATCTTAACGCCTTGGAAACAAGAATCTTCTGCACCATTTTCTACTTGTTGAATTGTTATCTACCCATGCCTAAATAAAATACCTTTCTATTAAAATTCTCTAAAGGCCTTAGGAAGTCAGGCACTAATGGAAACTAAAATAAAATCTTAACTATTCATTCAAAATTAGAGGCCTAGATCACCTAATGTCACAAAAGATGCAAAAATACGTATTTTTAACTTTGAATTGTGCTCTCATCTTTACCTTTGAATATGGCTGCATTACAGCTTCATAGTCTTGAGGAAATGTATCTCTTAAGAGTAATCAAAAAGATTGAGAGTATCCTAGTACCAAAGTTAGCTAATTTATTTCATGATTAATTACTGATAGTAAAAGAAAGTGATTCAGTGTTTGAAAGATCCAGTAGATTAAATACGAGCTTCAAATGGTCCAAGTAGAAAGCCTAGGCATTCTCTGACGAAGTAGAATGGTAATATGAAGTAATTGGCTCCTTCTGTCTATTAGAAAGCAGTGCTGGTGTGGTTTTTCCATACAGCTCTAATTGCTTCTTTCCTTTCAATTAGTTAATAACTACAAATCACACAGGAAAAAAATAACAAGATGAAAAACTGAGTAAGAGAATCATTTTTTAAGAAAAGCTATGATAACTGCAGAGTAAGATATGCTTAGGATCATAAAACTATGTCATCATAAAAATATAATCACACTTGATTTAAAATATTCAAACATTCAGGTATTAGAAATTTACATATGAATTCCAATACGTTATTAAATTACATAATTCGGTTACATTAAGTTCACCTTAAACTCTTTGAAAGAGGCTAAGGTGTGAATAAATTCAAACAGCTTATGAACTTACTTATACCAAAGAAATGAAAATTTAGCTTTCCACCTAGTGATAGTATCTTCAGAAAAAGCAGTTTAAGTCAAGAGGAAAAGAGTTTTTTATGTACAACTCCTGTACAAGAGACTAAGTCTCTTAAAAGGAAAAGTTTTATATGAAAGACCCCATTATTCCATACATACTGATTCCATACTTAACACTCTTCATCAAACCTGCCTCTCAATCTCACATTTGTTACAGGACTCAACTAACCAGTTTCCTTACTAACTTACAAATAATACAACAGTTTTAATCCTGATTTTGATGGCTAACAACAAAAGATAGTAGATTTGTCCTGAGTTTTACTGTTACACATAAAAAAGTTTACAAGTGCATCACACATCTCAAATATACATCCCTTCAGCTGATTTTAATAACCCCCTCCCCTCTTTTAATTCTATTACTATTGACAGTAACTCTTATTTTAGAATACCGCTCTCTCTCACACAGGTAATCTGAAAATCCACATTCAAAGCACACTGTGACACACCCCCTATTCATCAACTTTGTCATACACAAATCATGCCTCTTTCCATCAAGTTCTCCAAAGAATTTCTATGATTACAAACATGTATACATACAAATATATTTCAAATCTCCACTCTGACACTTATTAAACTATAATTTACTTAGGCTCTCTTGTGCCTGTTTCCTCATCTATAATATGGGAAAAATAACAGTACCTACCTTACAGGATTGTTATAAGGATTAAATGATTTAATATTTGTAGAGCACTAGGAACAGTGACACATGCTGTTTACTATAATTATTATTAAATATTTTCAATATTACTTCCAAAATGCATAGATTGCATTCCATTAGATTTGAAGATATCATATAAACAAATACCACTCTTTTCATAGCAATTCCAATCCCTCTTAGAGAAAGACTCGAACAGAAGACAAAAACACACACAAAACCTCCAGTACACAGCATACCTGACAGAATCTTTGCAGAACCAATTTTGTGCCTGCTTAGAATCAGTTATTGGGGAGGAAAAGAAAAGTATTTGGCAAAATGAGTACTTCAAGCAGAAATGAGGCAGTGGCAAGCACAAAATAACAATTTACCTGCTACTTTTACAATGAACAGAGGAATAATATGTAAAAATTATTCTCAAAGAATTATATTCTCTTGGGCACATTTTAAATCTGAAACTACTCTGAAAATCAACTTGCTCACATCTTGGACCAATCTATTTATGTGGACAAAAATGTTTAATTGAAGTTAGGAAAAAAAATTTCACTGGAAAAGTACTAAAATGATCCCAAATTTTCAGTTTTATAAATATCACATGCTTCAAAAATATTACTGAACTTTTCAATTATGTTGTTAGGAGAATAAATCCTAAAATACATTAACAGATTTTCTTCAGATTTTTAAAGGACAATGATATCTTTTTAAGAGAATCTTTCTTATTTAAATAAAAAAACACTACTATAAAAAAGATTCTAGGTTCTAAACTGAGTTCCCCTAAGTTCAGCTTCATATATAGTTTATCCTCCCTGAAAATGTAACCCAGTTTCCAGGTGGCTAAATGTTCTTCTCTACCATAAGAAAAAAAAAATTTCTATTACCATTTATAGGTAATATTAGACAAGAAGCATTCTGCTATTAAACATGTAAAATTAAGAGCTATTTTTAATCCATAGACTGTGACAAAGCTTAAGTTTTATTTCCTTCAATATTCAAAGTAAACAGGTGTATTCACAACCACAGATTAAGGCTAAGTAAGCACAGTAAAGGTATCTCACAAAGTTAAAAAAAAAAACAAAAAAACTAAAAATCACTCTAATTTTTGCACAGAAATATGAATATTGTGACTTTTTATTGTTACCTTTTAAATGCTTCAGCTGGGTTCCTCTCACATTCCCCAGGCTGTAAGAGGCTTTGGACTGCTGGATCCCTTAATTTGTCTTCATATCCTTGGAGTAGTTCACTGCGGCAAATCTGGGCAACTAGACCTCTTATAAACCCCCCAACACACAAAGTGTCAGAATCCTGGGCCTTGCAGAAATGAAAGGCTAAAGCTTGGCGATGTAAACCTCTCTGCAAGCTTGCAGGTGAACTTGGCCATAAGAGCTCAGTACATAGGGCTGTCTTGCCACTTCCAGGTCCTCCTACTAACAGTACACCCCAGGCAGCTCCCTTTCCAGAGATAGCACTAGCATTATTCCCAGAATTCATTAAAAGGGACGGTGTGTTGACAGCGCTATTACAGCAGTTAGTTTTCTCCTGGAGGCAATGCTGAAGCTTGTGGAATACCCACTCCCTACAGTAAAACTGCTTCCCTTGCAGTAAACTCGTTTGAGCCATTTTGGAGACTTTCTCTTCCCAAGGATTAGTCATAATAGGTTTTTTATCTTCAACATTTGCTAGACTCTCGATACATCAACATGGGTCTTTACATCTTTGATGATATAACTTGCGTATTAAGTTGATTTTGAATGACAGAATCAGTAATTACAGTAAAAATTCAACAGCCACAGAGTTCATTTGTCAACAGAATGTACATGACTCTATTGGGCTCCTTCTCCTTGATTAGAAGAGAATATATTAATTTAATTGTTGACCTGATGAAAAAATCGCTGGTTCCAAAGCTCAGCAACACTTTTCCTGTATCTTGATGAGTCACATAACTCCATAGTTACATCTGGAGTTTAGGTGATTGTGGATGTTTCAAGAATACGGAGGAGACAATACATCTGGAAAGCTGAAGAGAAAGCCCAATATTTCAATTTGTACAAAACGCTTCTCCAGATTCCAAGTGTTAATTCTATATCTGACAATTAGATGCACAAAAGCTGTCCATTATATTAAATGCCATCAAAAATATTACATTGATATGTTATCAAGTACAGTACATCAGTAGCTCTATATTCTTGTTGAAGGATGATCACTCAAAGTACTAGTTCTTGCCAATGTTAGGCATTTGGATAACTGCCAGGGAACTGTTTCAGCTTTATAGTCTCTTATGTGTCCAGAAATGACAGACCACTGATAACACCTTCTTAATTCAAAACATTCATGAAATGCCTTCGTATTTTTCAAAACAGAAGATTTCTTATTCACATGTCCAGGTAATCAACAATTTCCACAAGTAGCTAAAATAAAACAAACAAAAATACCTCAGTGCAAAATATCAAGTTAAAAGCTTATTTATCAAAGGACAGAATCTACCAATTAAAGTAATCTCAGAAATCCACATACTTCATCTTTTGGCACTTTAAAAAAGTTAGACATTATCTCTTCTAACAATTACATTTTCCTTTATTTTTCTCCCTCATTCTTAGACTTTTCAAACAGCCCATTTTAATCAAGTTACCCAGGATTTTTAAGACTTCACTGAAGAAGGGGGTGAAAAAAGATACTTTCTGCACATAGAGTAACATCCTTAACTCTAGCCAAAATGTTCTTTCCGACTAGATTGGCAGAACAGCGCCAGCTAAGGAGGCTCTGTTAACTTACACAGTCCAGCAGTCTAGGACTCCGTCTACTCCACTACCCACACTTCTTTGTTGATAGTTTGCAAAATACAGGGGAAGATCCCCAGGGTCGGGGCTGGAAGGAAATGGCTTAAGAAAAGAAAGGGGGGATGACTGCTTCTCTATATGAATGATAAATGAAACGCAAGTAGAACGTGAATCCTTCCTTCCTCTGGGTCAAAGACGGAGGTTTAGGATTGGGGTCAGCAACAGAATCTGCCACTTAGACCGGAGAAAAGGCAGCTGGAGAGAATTCCTTGCGAGGCAGGAAAGGAATAAGGAGTAGAGTGCTTCAGGGCTGGTGGGTGTTTGCCTACAGTTCCGGCCTCTAGTTTCAGCTGATAGACAAAAGGAACTTCGGGAATCCCAGCGAGGGGAACCACCTGGGGTTAGAGCCGCCCTGCGGAGCCACAGGGGGGCCACCTCGGAGAGGCCACGAGCGAAGGTGCAGTGTCCAGCCTGCGATCTGCCCTTCCAGCGCCCGGGAGCGCCTCGGCACCCCGCCCCGCCCGGACCCTGGGGTGTGTCTTTTTGAAGGGGGAGGGGGTGCCGAGGTCTTTGCCAATCCCAGACGAGGGGTCGCCTCGCGGTCGGTGTCGCGCTCCGCGCCCCCATCCCGTGCCCCTCTCCCGCTCCTACCCGGTTCACCGCGGAGCGAGAGGAGAGGTCGAATCCGGGGCCCGAGGCTGGCGAGGGTGGGTGTGTGGGTCAGGTCCAAGCCTCAGCCTCAGCCTCCCCGCTTCCAACCTGAGGGAGGGGCCTCGCTTCCTCCACCGCCTCCCCTCGGTACCTCGGCCCGGCCGCCGCCGTGTCCGCCACCGCTCCTGCGACTCAGCCTCAGACACTTGCTTCGCTGAGAAGCCGCCGCCGGCAGCGCTCCCGGGACTCCCACTGCAGCCGCCTCCTCCACCCGACCAGGAGCACGCTCTCTGCTCCAGATCCTCCTCTTGGCCCCCGGCGACTGCCAGTTCCAGCTTCCCTGGCAGCCTCGGCTGTGCTCCTCCCAACCCCCACCAGCCAACCGCCGCCGCCGCTGCCGTCAGGGCAGTGACTGTCTCAGGCAGCCCGGGACCCGGCCGGCTCCGCCCCGCCCTGCTTCGCGGCCCCGCCCGCCGGGCCCAGGCCCCGCCCCCATCCCGCCTCTCGGCCTTTCTTTGCCCGCCGGCTCCGCCCTCTGGTCCCGCCCCTCCCCCACCACGACAGCCTGAGGCAGCCGGTGCCTGGGCGTGTGTGGCCTCTGGGGACCCGCTGCCGGCACGGCGGGGACACCTTTGGGGGCGGTGTGGGAGCCCAGCCTTTCTCAGGGGAGGCGGAGAACGGGGCGGAGGCTACGTTCTCACGTCCCCGGGCTCACGCGAGTCGCTGCCCCCACCCACCCCGTCACCACTGGGCCTTGATCCTTCCTTTGTCTTCCAGGCCAGAGAGACTCCCTGGCTGTTGGGACCGTATCCGCTCCTAGGAGGGGCGGCAGGGCGCGGGGAGATTGTCCCTTGCTTGTCCCTTAACCCTCTTGCCGCTCCCTGAATCCCCACTCCCCCCAAAACCACCCCAGGCCCAATCCTGTCCCTCTGTCGTCCGGGTCTCCTTTCAGTCCCTTAAATTCCAGGGATGCTTTTACTTTCTTAGCTTGGAACTAAGAGAAGGAAGGAAAAGACTGGAAAGAATGTTGTAAAACAGAAATGGTAGGGGGTATGGTGACGTTCCTACCCGCCTTCTCAATAGGACGTGGTCTCCATCAGCTAGAGGTTGACGGAAGGTGTGATTAGGTCTCAGGCCCTGCCCTTCAGCACCGCTTGGTCACTACGGGGACAGAAGTCCACGGCCAAGTCGGAGTGTGGAGTCGGATGCAAAGCCCTTATAGGGAGTGCTCACGGGGCAGTTACTTTGGGACTAGGCAGATCAGTTGTTTGCGCTCACTGGATCTGGGTCATTTAGATTCCAGTTTTCTGCTTGGGAAGTAAGTATATTGTCTATTGATGGAATAGGAAAGATATGGCATCTTCTAATTTTTTTTTTGTTTATGCTAAAATTAAGAGTTCTCTATCTCCCATTTCTCATTAATTTGAATGTGTTTATTTCCCATCGGGTTTTAGGGATTTCAATGTACCTAGGAAAATGTTAAACCGATAGTATTTGTTCTTACACTTCCATATTGTTTATTCGTGGCAATTGAGGCTAATTGATCTAATATTTAATTTTAATTCATGTGCTCTAAATTTTGAGCTTTTCCCTCAAACCACAAGCAAAAAAGGCAGAAGAATATAAATTTTCCAAAATTAGAGAGATGAAAATTGATTTTTTGAAAATCTACAATTTTGATTTATTTTTGCTTAACCAGTTCTAATTACCACTTGTTTGCCAAGCAGCTTTATAATCATTGGATAAGTTGACTCTTTTAGTTTCATAGTTGTTAAATTATGTATGTAGAGAAAACCTTAAATGAGAAATATGTACATTATCATTTTCATTAAACTATTTGCCAGTAATACAAGAATTAAAATAATTTCTGGCCAATAGGAAGTGACAGAAACTTTTTGGTTAGTGGTCCTTACTTATGATAACTAACCACTATAAAAGAATGCTGTTTTAAATAACATCAGATATAACTAAGCAGTAGTTCTTCATTTGGAATTTTATATTCTTTGCTTTAAAGTTTATTTTAGATTCCATTTTCATGGCTTTTTGCTTTTTAGAAAACTTTGACAATAATATACATGTATACATCAAATTTTATATCAATAGACTTCATTTTATCAATTACTTAAATGCTAAAAATGGCACAAGCAGTGTACTTACCCTTGGTACATATTCATGTACTTTAATTAATTTCTTAGCCATATTTCCTCTAATTCTAGGTTCTGGCATTTTTCCAAACAATGCATTTCTTTTCACTATGGTTTTCCTTAATTTTAATTTATCCATAAAATTTCCTGAGGTCTTTTTCACAGTTGCATAAATTTGAAATAATTGATATCTTTAACTAATTCTTCTCTGAAAAATATTTTAAATTGAAAATTTATCTCTATAAAGTCACCTCGTAAGCCCACCTAGCAAGTCACCTAGTAAACCCAAAGAAAACTCCGCTAAATAAAATATCTTCTCAATTCTAATTTCTTCATACTGAAATATTCAAAATTTTTCAGCCCAAATCTTTACCTGGTTGTCTTTTTGTAAAACGCAATCAAAGTTATATCATTCAACAAATATTTTTATAAGACAAAACTCATGTTTTATGTTTATTCTGGTGGTTTTGATCAAATTTGTATACTACAAAATTACATATCTTCTCAATGTTAATCTCTTTGGACACAAAATATAGTTTTATCCAATTAGAAGCAGCAACTCTATCAAAAGATTCTCCCTATATATTGAGGTATTCCAAAACACAATTACAACTTTGAAAAATTAGGTCTTTTATGTGCTTGTCATAGAGTACATTTAGTTCTTTGCTTGGTAGGGGAAATTTTCAACATTTTCCTATTTGCAAGCTCTATTTTCAAAAATTACAGCCCCTAAAAGCTGCTAAAATTGAATACTTTACAATTCCAATAATTTTAAATGAAATTCTATGACAAGTTAGAGGACTTATTTTAGTTATCTAAGTAGTGCAGATCACTCAGGTTAATTTGCTAAGTGAATGTTTTATCACTAGCAGTCTTTCAGATTACGCCACAAATCTGAAGAACTCTTTTTTCTATACAGAAGAGTTTACTTGCTATGTATGTTACTACAAGATCACTCAGTGTCAATTTCACAGGCTTCAGATAAAGCTCACATTTAATTTTCTGCATTTACCAATGATTCTTAAGAGTACCAGACTGGTGGTTTTGTGCATGTGAACAGAAGCTGTAGCAGGCCACAGCACACTAAACTAGTATACTAAGTGTCTAGTCCAGCAGCCTGGAGAGTTTCTCTGATTACTGCGAAGTCAAAGATGTGGTATGTATATGTGTGTGTATGTGTATATGTTTTGGCTACTCATTTTGTTTTGTTTGTATTTTTGTATTTTTAGCTAGCTGTCACTGTGCTATCTTTCAAAAGAAGGGGTTTGTTACTTTGAATCTGGAAAGATTTGCTGAAAGAATAGTTGCTGGTAGCTTTTCAGATTTTTCCACAAATTTAAAGAAGTCTGTTCATTTCATTTCATCTCATACATTATTAAACAAGAGCATGGCAAAGGCTGGAAATAAAACAGTGAAGGCCTACCAAACCATCCCAGATTATTTTAGTGCTGCTGTTAATAACACTACTGTGTTTTACACAAACACACCTTATGTTAGCTATCCTCATTGGACTTGATGGAGACCTAGACTGTAGAAAGGCTTTGCTTGACATGCTAAATAAAATGATAGAAATGTCCAGCTGTGGCTACCCTCTTTCAAAAGAATGCTTAGTTAAGCCTTACACTTGAAAAGTTCTTGTTGCCATCTGTATTCATTCCTGTTCTTGAAAGCAAGCCTAAAAATAGCCTTTGCTTATAAAATGTGTAAGATACAATCTTTTCCTTCAAAGAATTAAACAAATCTCCAAATAAGAGTTATTCTGCAGAATTTCCAGTCAAGGGAAATGAAAACTCACTAACTGTGGTTTTTGGTTATTAAATAGCTAGCTACAATGCTTCACCTTTATGTCTTAGGCTCCTAGATAGAGCTCCTTAGACCCTAAAATCACACACAGAGTATACATGATAGCATGGATCTGAAATTTATATTCTTGTCCACCCTTCATGTGCAATAAGAAATTTAAAGAAGAAAATTAGGATCCTCTAGCATTGTCACTCTTCTCTAGTCTCAGAACTGCTTCTTCCTACCTTTTTTTCCTATGGGTTTATATGTATAATAGCTTAAATGATTTCCCAGTGCCACCGCAAAGTCACTGTCATCCTTTTATCAAATCCCTTATCCTGATCGATGCCAATCACAAAGCATTCAGTGAACCATAATTTAAATATCCGAGAAGAGCTGAAACTGGCTTAGTAATAAGTTACATTCCCGAGTCCTATGTCACATGTAATAATAGCAATAATCATACATAATTATTTTAATTGGAAACTAATACTAAATGTCATGTGTCAAGGTGAAGTTTCATAACTTTATTATGTCCATAACGCAAGCTTTGATCAGATTTCAGTGAAATGTTAGATAAGTTGATCCCTTGATTTGCTGCATTTAATTTGTTCACTTGATAGGTTCCCACGTAAATGAGAGAATGAGGAATCTCATTTTATTTATTGTCCTCAGGCTTTCTTGGCTCAGATCTTATTTCATTTTTCTCCAAGTCTTACTTGCTAAGCCAGCATGCCTTGGCATTGGTAACCTCGGGAAGGTATTAATGTAAAAAATTAATATTATGTACTAGAAAGCATAAAAATAAACTGAACAAAGAGGCTGTGGGAGTAACACAATTTTTAAAACATGTTTCTAAGGTCAGAGGGCTACTGTGAATCGCACGTTTCCCATCCTACACATGTCACCAGGAATCCTTTACACCACACTGGTTGGTGTCTGGGACAGCCATGTACCACAGTAGGCCTACGAGGCATATGCCGAGGTTGTTACCTTCTCAGAAAGTTTCATTTTTTCTAAGTGAGGTTGGATGTTAAATAGCCACCAAAAGGTAATTTATAATTTCTTTCCTTGTCAGTTTAGTGCTTATATTTTTTATTAGTATTCTTCAGTTAGCCTAATTTTTGGTCATTCCTTTGAAGTGTTAAAATTGATTTTTATTTTCATTTAATTTTGATTAAACCTCTTCTGTTTTTGGAAATTGTTCTGACAGAAAAATGTAACTGAAATCCCACGTCTAGACTGAATTGGTTGAGGAGCACCATATGCCAAGTGTTTTAACTGTGAAACACAGTGCCCTGTCAGAGATGATTGCTGTGCAGAAACACCCTGAAAATATCACCCTACAATTATTTTCCGAAAAGCACATGTATAGATTTTCACTTTCTTAAAAAAGGAATCAGTGTTTTAATTCCTCTTTTTCAACTCTCTGTCTGTGTTTAGTACCTAGACTTCAAAGATGCCTCCAGTGAACCACGCCTCCTGGAATTCATGTCCTTAAGCCATCACTTCACATTGCGCCTGGTCTTGCCTGTGACTTTTGTTAACCATTAGAATGTGACAGAAGTGACAGTATGCCAACTCCAGGCCTAGATTTGAAGGGGACTGGAAGTGTCTGTTTCCTACTTTGGAATGCTCACTTGTGGAAATAACCATTAAAGAAGTCTAGCTGCTGAAGAGGCCAGGCAGAGGGACCACACAGGGAGAGGCCCAGAGATCACATGGGGAAGTGGAGAGGCCCAGTCCATGCAGCATCCCGGTGGTCAGGGGGTCTTCTGATGACTCTAGTCCTAGCCACCACTAACCACAACTTCATGAAAAAACCCAAGAGATACCAGTGAAAGAACTGTCCAGCTGAGCACTGTTGAACATCAGAGCCATAAGAGCCAAAATGACTGCTGATTTAAGCCACAAAGTTGTGGGGGTGTTTTTTTGATATATTAATAAGCAAATAAAATATTACATGATGGAAATAAGAAATATCCTTGTGTTTCACAAATACTGAATATAACTTCTAATATCTCTCCATCTAGTTTCTTGGGAAATTGATATAACTCTAGAAAAATAAAACAATATGTTTCATTTCCTTGTTTATATCACTCTGATTTTCTTTGGCAAATACATTATTCATTTGAGACTTAAAGAAATGAGATAAAAGTTAAATGAATTTTTAAGATTCCATAGGTTGAATAAGAATTTAAGCTAGGCAAGGTGGCTCATGCCTGTAATTCCAGTGAGTCAGGAGGCTGAGGTGGGAAGATTGCTTGATGCCAGGAGTTTGAGACCAGCCTGGGAAAAATAGGAAAAATTAGCCAGGCAGTGGTGTGTGCCTGTAGTCCCAGCTACTAAGGAAGCTACGGTAGGGGGATCACTTGAGCCTATGAGTTGGAGACTAAAGTGAGCTGTAATTATACCATTGTACTCCAGCCTAAACAACAGAGACCTCATTTCCAAAAATAAATAAATAAAAAGAATTTATGTTTGTGTCCAAATGTCTTTTCTCTCCACTATATAGTCTTTGTCACATTGGAAACTTTTAGTCAACAGGGAAGTCTCTGGCTATAGCCTATCAGACAGAAATGTATTTTCAAACATATAAAAACATCTGGTTCCAGCATAATGCTCAATAATACATAAAAATTGAAGTTTACTTTTCAATTTGCCTGTGGAGTTTTATGTATAACTGGAATGGTATGTTGGGGGAGGGGGGTCAGGGTGAAGCTATCTAAATCAGAAGAACATTCTCTCAATAATGTTTATTTAAATTCTGAAGGGCTGGCTCGGCGCCTGTGGCTCAGTGGGCTAAAGCGCCAGCCATGTAAACCTGAGCTGGCGGGTTCGAATCCACCCTGGGCCCGCCAACAATGATGGTGGCAACCCAAACAAAAATAGCCGGGTGTTGTGGTGGGCGCCTGTAGTCCCAGCTACTTGGGAGGCAGAGGCAGGAGAATCACTTGAGCCCAGGAATTGGAGGTTGCTGTGAGCTGTAATGCCACGACACTCTACCCAGGGCGACAGCTTGAGGTGCTGTCTCAAAAAAAAAAAAAAAAAAAAAAATTCTGAAGGGCTAGAGCTGACAACTGATTTAAAATGTAAAAAGGGAGGAGCACTGTTTTTGTTTTGCATTAACTTTAAGGAAAAGGTTTTCATTTCTTTTTCTTTTCTTCATGGAAGATTCTATATTTGCTCTGAATGCATTAAGAAAATTATACAAATAAAAGATCTAATTGTAAATGATTCAAGTGAGCAAGCTCATTAGTAATTTACTTTAAAGTCCATGCTGAATATCAGAGTATTTAATAAACAAAGAAATAAACTAGTTTACTAGAACCCAAGGTTTGTAATTTTATGTGGAAGCCCAACTAAATTTGTTTTTACCATCTTTAAGAGATCATAATAAAACTAAATACTTTTTAGTCAAATCAGGTGGATCAAGAGCCCCAAGGAGAGATAAAGGGAAACACTCGACTTCATACTTAGACATGTACACCTAAAAAAGAGAAGGAATTTTTTTTTTAAAGGGGCCATGTGAAAAAAATTAAGGAAATATAATTTGGAGATATTTTGAGAGGTAGCACATGTTAGAAATAGCATTGTTTATAAGATAAAATCATCATTTGAATGTTAGGAGTTTCATGGTTTTAAGATAGTATAGTCTCAATGGGGGTCACAACATACAATTGCACAGGCTGTGGATTGCACAACTTGTGATGGCACCATTCAAATGGACTATGATGGGCTTCACACAGACTAGAATGAAGTCTTACTGTATTCACATCTATGTTGTGAAGGCAGTAAGAGATAATAGTTGAGTATATGTAACAAAACCCAAATTCAAATTTGATAATTAATAGTTTATTTCCTTTGTGTACACATAATACAAAGCCTGGATGGCTTGAGTTATAGGGGACGCTCTACAGTGCCATTGGAAAGCACCCTTCTGTCTTTCTTTTCTGTCACCCTGAGTAACTTTTATTTTCACTGTCACCTTTTGGTAGGATGACCAATTATTCCAGGTTTCCGAGCTTATCTCTGTCTTAAAATGAAAAGTCACACATCTAGGAAACCTCATTAGTCCCTGATAGGGTAATTGGTCACCCTTTCTGGTCTCGAAAATGTCCTTTTACTTCCAACATCTCCTGTCTATTATAGGCAGGAAGAAGAGTAGTGAAGAAGTAGAGAGTAAATGGCAGGTGGCACCTATATCAAGAAAGTGAAACTTTTATAGCAATTCTTAACATATTTATTCTTATATTTAATTTCTCAGAATTATGCATGATAGATGAGAAATAGGTTGTATTAGGTAGACACATTGATGCTCCCCTAAATAAGAGTTCTATTGGTTAAAAGTAGAGAAATGATATAAGAAAACAATTAAAAATATCTATATCATTTTGTGGAATTGTCTAGTATTTCTCAGCTTCCCTGGAACGGGATGTAGACAATAGGGCAAATTGGGGCTAGGAATTGTCAAAGAAAGATTAGAGGGCCAAGGAAACATTATCTTGGGGTATGCATGTCATTATTAAAATGATTCATTAGGCAATGCTTGCTGGAGAAATTCACTAAAACTTAGGGTGTTACCTATTGATAAAATGATAGAAAGAGTAAGAATTTAGAATAAAATGTCAAGATTCCTGAGGAGAGGGGAATCCTATATAAAGATTTCTTTGACTTCATTGGGAATAGATTGTTTGCCTTCAACTTAATACTTGACAAGCAATTCTGTTTTGTTTATTCCTAGCATTCTAAACTTAAGGAGGCAAAGTTTATATTAAAATGGTAATGTTTTTGTTACGCTGATAACAAATCAAAAAAGAAATTAACAGTGAGAAGAAATCTCTCATGGAAAAACAGATTTAGTGATGATGATAACTGAAAGGTTTTGAAAATTTTTTTAACAAAAATGTGTACAAATTTAAGCTAAACATATTAATGTCTCATGATGATTTGAATAGATTGTGAACTGAAAAGGAAAAAAAAACATTATCTGTAATGTAAACTTGAAAATCTGTATCAATAAGTGACAACTCAACTGAAGCATCACCTTCTACTTAATTTAGATCACATTTAAACATTACCTGCATTTATTCAAACTGGAATAAGTAGTTCAGTAAGAATCCCTATGGAAGAAAGAATAGTTATTTGAGAATAATCCAATTTCTCCTAGTCATAGTTGAGAGGGTTAAAAACACTTTACTCCAATCTAGTGACATTTTATTAGATATCCTTTGCAGAATTAGTAAAATACATATAATAGACCTTGAATTGTTCAAATATTCTTTTGCTTCTACAAAGAAAACAAATAAATTAAAATGGAGTGACAGACTTAATAGACTAAGATTGTCAACCAGCTGATACTAGGAATGTCCATATGACATGGTGAAATATAAAACCATCTTTTGGTAACAAATAACATAAATTTGATTTACCAAGTGTAGATCTCATTTTGATTAGATTTTAACAATTAACTATTCTTCATTTTTATTATACTTAACATCTATTACTGGGTAAAGAAGATGACACAGATACATAATTATTTTTGAGACAAGACACGGCAAACATAAAATGATCAGTTTCTCTGAGGAGAATCCGTTCTTGTGACAATCAGAATTGGAGGTTGCCTATATTTGCATAAAGACAGTCAAGGAATTCCCCAGACAACATTGTAAGAATTTGAGATGAAGAAAAATGGCAAGCGAAGCTTGTTAAAGGCAGCTAAAGAAAGCAATTCCCAACAACAGCTGCATCCTGGTTCACAGTCCACCAAGGCAGGTAACTCTTCTGCTTCTCCGTCTCTGGAGTCTAGGTCCCCAGATTTGGGCTTCATGTCCTACATTGGTATAGGTCAGTTTTACCCCCTGAGGATATTTTACTTCTCTAAGCCAATGAGGAAAAAGGAGAAATCAGAAAAAAATAGGGTAGAGCAAATATTACCCACAAAAGTGACTGCCTTTCTATAAGAAATTGAAGTCAAGCCTACAAGCTCTTTAACTGATAAAATGATTTTGAAAATTTTGATTTCTTCTAAAAAACCCTATATATTATAAAATTGATTATAAAAATATTTTAATTGCACAAATATTATAAATTAACACATTTAAAAAAAATTATATTACCTCATTTTGATCCGTGAAATAGAAGAAAAATGCCATTAAAATGTTGATAAACAATCTCTTCCTTTTAGGACTTTTTTTCAAAAGTCCTTTCCTTTAGGACTTTTTTTTTCCCTTTACATTGTGGTAAAGGGAAAAGTGTTTAAAGGAAACTTGTTTTTTCCCCTATTGTTCAATCCTTATTAGCTTTCAGAAGAATTTAGAAATGTCACGTGTAAGTAAAGTACCTGGCATTTCAGTCCGTTCGGTGGATGGGTCAACTATGAAAGTTTTGTCTGCTACTTCACTTCCAGGAAGCACAGTCAACAGTGTTCTTTCTGATTCACCTGTGTAAGTTTCAATTTGCTCAGCTTATTGGTGTTGCTGGGAGGGTTTTGTTAGTTTCCATTTGTACAGATGTTACATTTCTTGATTTTTGTGTATCTGAAAACTTTCATAATGCTGTGACTGATTAAATAAAAGCAATGCTTTCAAATATATACAGATGTTACATAAAGGAAACCCTCACAGAGTTCCTGAATATCAAGAGGAGCAAGATGGTGCTATTTGATAGCATGGGTTAGAGGCTATAGAGAGGAAAACATCTTAAAGTATTCTCTAAGACCAAGGCAGAAGTGATTATTATAGAGTTCATTGTATGGAAGTTATCCTTGTAGATCATAATCAAAGTCCAGAAATTATACACTGAATAAAAATGAAAACTCCTGGTTCAAGTTGCAGGATTGGACTAAACCCAACTGTAAGTGATGATTTTCAGGGAGAATCTTTTTTTGGTTATTAATTTCTGTTTTGTTTTTGATACAAAGAAATTAAAAGCAAAAGGATTGATACACCATTGCTGACTTTGAAGATGAGAAGGGCATGTGCAAAGATTGGAGAGGGGTTACAAGTTGCTGAGAGGGACCATCGGCCAACTTCAACAAAGAAATCAGCACTTCAGTCCTACAACTACAAGGAACTAATTCTGCCAATAACAAAAATGATCCTGAAGTAACAGAAGAAAACACAGCCAATCAACTCTGATTTCAGCTTTGTGATACTTTGAACATGGAGACAGATGCCTGCCTGGACATCTGATGTGCAGAATTATGAGATAATAAATGAATGTTCTAAGCTTGTTTGCGATAATTGTAACAATAGAAAACTATTACAGATTGTGGTACCAATGACGATAATACCCAAACAAGTACTTGAAAATGTGAAGAAGTCTTTGGAATTGGGTAGTAGACTAAGTGTTAGAATTTTGAGGACCATAATAGAAAAAGGCTAGATTTCTTTGAAATGACTATTAGTAGAAAATATGGACACTAACAATGTTGTTGGTGAGTGCTGAGAAGGAACCGAGGAACATGGTTTTGGAAACTGGAGGAAGGCAGATCCTTATTATATAGTAGCAGGAAGCTTAGGAAAATTGTTCCCTATAGTTGTGTGGGAAGTATAACTTGTAAGCAATGAACTTGGATGCTGAGTTGAGAAGATTACTAAGCAAATGGTTAAAGATAAGGCCTGACTTCTTCTTTCTGTTTATAGTAAATTGCAAAAAGAGAGACATAAATTGAGGCACATACTGCTCAACGAAAGGAATAGGACTTGATGACTTGGGAAATGTTTAGCTTGTGTTGGGTGATGGCAAAAAAAAATACAAAAATTAGGAGATTTCTTCTGAACCAGTGGCACAGAGAAAAACTGAGGATGTGACTATATAACTTTTGCTTCAACCTCAGAAATCTCAAAAAGTCAGATGATTCAATGCAAGAGATTAAAAGTGTGTTTCTTAGATTTTCTCAGTCAAACCAGAGAGCACCTAGGAAATTTATTGGCATTGTCCTAGCAAAAGCCAAAAACAGAGAAGGAATTATCTCAGAAAATTTTGTGGACAACCTTTTGTGTCACAGAGTGAGCCCCTGTGATAGCCATCTAAACCTCACAAAGTACTTGGGAATATTTCATGGGCAGAGGACCCGATAGCTGAGACTGAAGGAGGGGGAGCATGAAGCAGGAGGCTCTCAGAGCACTACAGTTTCCCGGCAGGAAGCAGGGGCTGATAAAAGTAACTCAGCAGCAAAACAAGCTACGTTTCATGAGAAAGAAAAGACAACTCAGAGTGGGAGGCAGAGGACACAGAGGAAAGTCCTGGAGGATATTCCCAGGCCTGGAAACCTGGTGGAGTTTTCCCAGCTGGACTTACACTGCTGCCATTCTCTTTATTTTTTGGACTAGAATGCTTATAATGGTGGTAGCTTTCTATGGCCATGTAACAAAGGCAGCAGCAGAAGTACCCAAGACAGGCTCCGGAGTTTTCCTATACCCAGTCCAGGTGGGGTAATGAAACTCAAGTATTTTGTTATACGAATCAAAAGAGCTTATAGCAGAGAACTGGTCATCTAGATTAAGGTTGGAGTAAGATTAAAGAAGGAAAACCAGTAACTTTCACCGACTAATAACCAGAGAACAGATGAGCATATGGATTTTTTTTTAGCAGAAACCAGTGTGATTTAATGATAATTATTATCAGTTCTTTCTCTTTCTACTCCCCACTACCCCCTCCTTCACTAAATTAGGACACTGAAGAATATCTTGGAATGTGGATCCATCAAAAGTGGGAAGATAGTTTTTGACTTGACCAAGGAAACCCTGAATGGATGGGGAAACCCAGAAGTTTTCCTGCGGTTCTGCTAAATTGATTGAGGTCCTGAGATTATGTTGCCTGGCAGAATGGGAGTCAAAATAGAATTAGTTTGAATTCCAGAAAAAATAAAATTACATTTTATGCATATGAAATTTGAAGGTTAACATTTTTTTACATATTGAAACTTCTAATGGGGGTCTTACCATCCTTCATGTCATTTATTCATTTGCAGTTCTGTCTTCTTCACCTAGATTGTAAGCCTTTGAAAGGCAGGAATTTGGTCTTACTCATGCTAGTATTACCAATGATTGCATGCTACTTGCCTAAAAACTGGTTCTTAAATACATGTGGAATTAATTAATACACTATCTCTGATTTTTTTCATGAATAAAATGAACTATTTCTGAGCGGTCATTGTAATATTTTTAAAATGTAAATATTTATCCACATTATTCACTCGTTTCTCTCTTCTTTTTTGACTATACTGCTAATGCAAAGCAAAGTAAAGTGAAAGAATTAAGTAGGAAGAAGTAATCATAAGTTTCAGTGACGTAAATATTGTCTTCTAATCTTCAGTTTCCATGTATACACACGGAAAGTAAACAGTGAATTTGGCTGTCTTTGTGTGTGTACAATTAGCCTTTGTGAGTTAATAAATGTTACCATAAATTAACATTATCTACACGGAAAAAAAAAGGATCATAGCAAATATATTTAGATCTTTTCAGGCTGTAAGAATGAATCAGCAGAAAGATATAAAGGATCTTACTCTAACTTCCATTACGTGGAAATTAAAATTTTTAAGGAGTGTTAAAAAAAGACTCAAATGCCAAACAGTATGATATTGGAAAGAGCAATTATGTACATGTGGTTGATTAGGGAATTGCTGTACAGCAATTCTTTTATCATTAATGTGATTTTGGAGGAAGAGATATTAGTTATGAGGGATAGATACTTAATAATATGTGTGGTATATGCATACGTGTATATATTATCATAATTATACAAACTAAAATGAAATCTCTTAAACTTTAATTGAGAAATATGAATTTACAAAACCTGAAATTATTAAATTAGTCATCTAACAATATCCTTTTCATTATGTACCTCAGTATTATTAAACTTTGTGGAGGAATACTATATTAATTGAAAACATGTTTCTTCTTTTTTTTTGAGACAGAGCCTCAAGCTCTCACCCTGAATAGAGTGCTGTGACATCACAGTTTCACAGCAACCCCCAATTCCTGGGCTCAAGTGAGTCTCTGGCCTCTACCTCCCAAGTAGCTGGGGCTATAGGTGCCCACCACAACACCTGGCCATTTTTTGGTTGCAGCCTTCATTGTTGTTTGGCGTGCCCGGGTTGGATTTGAACCCGCCAGCTCAGGTGTACGTGGCTGACACCTAAGCCCGTTGAGCCACAGGCCCCGAGCCAAAGACATGTTTCTTAACCTGACGTTTATATCCTGTAATTAGAAAAAGAAAACATACTGATTAAAGAATTAAAGAATATATACTATGCCATAAAACAAAATCCGTTTCTACATTTCTCTGTTCTATAATTTGTAAATTGAAATCAAGCAAAATATCTTACCATTTGCTGCATCCAAGTTAACTTTATAAATTTAATATGATCATAGTAGTTTATCAAATAAAAAACCTTTGACTTGATTAATTTCTTTGCAAATTAAACTAACAAGCATTTGGATACCTATATACCAAATTTTGTGCTAGAAACACGTGCACATACACATACAATCTTTCTTCATTCTCATGACAGTTTAGGAAGGTAGAAACTCATTTTTAAAGTCTTTCAAATGTACACAATGAGGAACTGTTTTTATTTTAATATAAGCATTTGTATTCCATAGCATGGAATGTGGTCCTATGTTTCCATATTTATTTTAGGGAAAATATATATGTTGAGTCAGTTGGAATTAGCCACAGGTTCTATTAACAATTGATCTCTAATGAGAAAAATCATACTTGTACTAGACACTTCAACTGCACTCAACTTAGAAGGCAAAGTGTGCACATTTTCTATCATGAAACCTCAGCCCCCATCCAGATGGCTTCAGTTGACTGGGCCAGACGTGGATAGCTGACCCAAGTCAGGGTATTTATAGACTGTCCAGGAAGTCAATAAGGCAAAGAGCCCTGAAAAGTTCTGCAAAAACTGGGATGATTTAGACCAATATCATTGTACATTCTGTGTAAGATCCACAGAGAATATTAGACAGTGAACAGCAGGCGTTACAAATGAAAGGAGGCAAAGATACTCTGAATTCAAATAAGAATCATGATGGGTCATGTTAAAACAGAAGTTATAAGAATGCAGAAATTATTCATAAACTTAATATGTACAGTGGTTAAAAAAAAGAAGAAAATTATATGATCAGTTTGTGACAAAAACAAAGTGAAAAGCATTAGAAAAAAAAAAGGGGGGCTAAAGAAAAAAAACAGTGGGATTATGTTCATAACCAAAGAGCCTGACCAAACATGATTTGTTTTAGGTGTTTGGGATGCAAAGATATCTTGGCACCTACTTAGTTCCCTGAAATACGGCAAACATTATAAATAGGTGATTCAGAATATATCAGTGATTTTCAACCCGTGTGCACTAGTGATTTTCAACCCATGTGCCATAAGAGGATCTTGGGGGTGCCACAAAAATTTTTCAAGACTGTTAATTAAATTATTTTCAAAAGAAGTTCAAAGCACAGTAAGTATATTCTTTTATCACTCTTTTGTTGATCAACATAATTTAAGTGTGCTGTGGAAGTTTAACTACAGGTTCAAGTGTGCCATGAAAATCACTGTTTTATACTATTCTTTTGTACAAGGGGGCAGGTTTAATTTAATTTATATATTTTTATTGTTTGGGGTTCATTGATGGTACAAAAAATTAGGTTACCCTGATTGCATTTGTTAGGTGAAGTACCTCTTATAATTGTGTCCAGCTCCCAAGAGGTGTGTAACACACTGTAACCCCTCATCTTCCTTCCTCCTCCTCTCCCCCGATCCCTCATTCCCCTGCCCCTCACCTTGAATTGATTTGAGTTTTTCTCTTATGAAGGCATATATTAGATTATCTACTGGTTTCATATTAGAATCGAATACATTGGATTCTTGCTTCTCCATTCTTGTGATACTTTATGAAGAAGAGTATGTTCTAACTCTATCCGGATTAATACAAAAGATGTATAGTCTCCATCTTTTTAATGGCTAAATAGTATTCCATGGCATACTATGGTTTAGTAATCCATTCCTGGATTGGTGGGTATTTAGGTTGTTTCCACATCTTGGTGATTGTAAACTGAGCTGTGATAAACATCAGTGAAAATGTCCTTATGATAAAATGATTATTCTTTTCTTCTGGGTAGAAATGCCTAATAATGGGATTACAGGATCAAATGGGAGGTCTAATTTGAGTTCTTTGAGGATTCTCTATACTTCCTTTCAAAAAGGTTATATTAGGTTGCAGTCCTACCAGCAGTGTAAAAGTGCTCCCTTCTCTCCACATCCACACTGGCACCTGCAGCTTTGAGACTTCGTGATGTGGGCTATTCTCACCAGGGTCAGGTGATATCTCAAGGTGGTTTTGATTTGTATTTCTCTGATGACCAGGGGTGTTCTATACTATCCTATAGTTTTGATCTTTTGGATACAAAAAAGTCTGATCACAAATCTCCTTTGTCAGAAATTTTTTTCATTGACTGCTCTTATCATATAATAGAGCTAAAATCCTTTGTATAGTCCTTCCCCCAACCCCCGAATGTCCTATGTGCTTGCTAAATTACTTGTGTACTTCACTCTTACATACCATTAGAAGTATTCTATGTAGGGACACAGATTATTTTGTTTTTAAATACTTGTATCCTTAAAGCCAGTGGAGTGCATTTCACATAGTCATCCAATGAGTACATGGTAAATTCATGTGAAATAATTGATAAATAAATGACTAAACATGAATTATAGGAAAAAGATCCCTATATTTATTAAGCCTTAAGACATGCCACATTCCACTATTAGTAATTATCAAATCATCTTTAAAGAAGTGAAAGGGACATTGAAAATTATCATTGTTCACTATAAAGGAATAGCCATGAATTAAAATTATACAATAGATCAGCAATAACATAGACAGAATTTTATTTCCTTTAATATTAAAAAACAAAATTAGTACCCAATACCTTATGTAGAATGCTAGATTATACTACTTCATAAAATTTAAAAACACAACATTCTGTACTTTAGAAATGTGACAACATAAAACATGTTTATAGTCTTTTTCAATGATGAGGATAATTTAATTGGCTTTTCCAGAATGATTATTACAACTTTTGTTATCTCAATTTCCTTACACTCTACATATGTTCGAAAGAAAGGATGAAAGAGTGTCTCTCCTGGGATGATACACAATTTCTTTTTTTGCCCTTAGCAAAAAAGTATCACAGTCATAAGAAATATTATACTTTGATAAAAAGTGAATATGTTTTATGCCACAAGAGTTGAACTCAGTAATATTCTATCTCTGGCTTTTATTTTACAGATGAGAAATACTCAAATAATTTTAGAAAATTAATAAGCTCCATAAATCTTATTATTCTCAAATTATCAATTTTATTTCTCCATTATAGCTAAATTTATGTTTGTTGTACACTCTACTTTGTGGACATAGTCAGAGTTTTAAATATAATTAATATAATTAACATTTAAAGAAATATCAATCTATTAATTATCTGAAGTTAATGTTCTTCAGCATTCCAGTAGATCTCCTATACCAACATTTTATGTCAAGAACACTGAAACTAAGAATAAAAAGTGAACAATGGGACTGTTTTCTTCTTTGAGACAGAGACTCACTTTGTCTTCCTGGGTAGAGTGCCATCTCATCATTATAGCTCACAGCAGTTTCAAACTCTTGAGCTCAAGAAATTCTCTTTCTTCAGCCTCCCAAGTAGTCACTACAGGAGCCCACCACAATCCTCAGCTAGTTTTTCTATTGTGTCACTAGCGACTGGATCTCATGCTTGCTCAGACTGGCCTTGAACTCCTGAGTTCCAGCAATCCATGCGCCTTGGCCTCCCAGCGTGCTAGTATTACAGGCGAGCCCAGGAACCACTGCGCCTGTTTGTGAATGAGATTTTTAATGGGGGAAAGTACTTTGAGTCTTAATGTCTGAAAGAGAGGCTTCAATAGAGTATTCTGTAAAATATTCACGTTAGCCTAAAATAGTCATGAAATAATGTGATACTCAGATGATTCAGATAATTGTTTCATGACCTTACAAATCAGAGTTCATACTTTATTAATAAAAAGCAACTAATTCTTGAACTTTTAGTGCTAAGAATCGTGCTAGATCCTAAAAGTACATTATTTTAGTTAATCCTCACAACAGCTCTCTGAAGTAAGTACTGCTATCACTATTTTAGTAAGGAGGAAACTGAGGCATGGAACAGTTAAGAGACTTGCCCTTAACTTTGGCAATAGTGGATTTGAAACCTAACAATCTGGGTCTGGTCTGAATGCTTTATTGGTCAGTCATAATAGCCTACGTATACTTTTAGTTTAGATCAACAGTGGAAGGTATTTAAAGGGAGAAGCATCTGCAATTTCAACATTTTTCTCTTTAGTCCATTCAAACCTATCAGAGCAAGAAGTGACTAAGATATACCTGAGCTCACTTAGAAGTCCTCTGAGGTAGAAGGCATGGGGAAGAAATAGGGTGGGGATAACACTGTCTTACACATATAATCAACACATGTACATGGATGTTGAACATTGCCTTTCACCTCGTACTGCTCTTGGAGTCTACCTGGGATTAATTCCAGGCATCCATCAAGATAGAAATCATTGCCCCAGAAAAGATGTGATAGTAAACAAGTCCTTCTAGTAAACACTTCAGTGTAGGATTCTAAACTTACAAGTCAGAGTTGTCACAACAATCCTTTCTTACTTGTACATATGTATAAAGCCTGTTGTTGTCACTTTACTTGTATATGCACCAGTCTGTCTTTGGTAAGGAAGAAGAGAGCTAAAAATAGCCAGAAGGACCTTAAAAACATGTGCCGAGGGAAGAGATGTCAATGCCAGAAGTCATGTATAGCTATAATTTTACATGGTGAGTCTGAACAACAAGGCATTTATTATGCTTTTAAAAACATGTTCAAATAAACTGTTTTTGAAAGAAATTATATTAAAGCACCTACTTTAAAGAACCTACCTGTGCTGTTGTATATTGTAAAGAGAAATCCATTAATTTGTTTCACACAAAGCATGGCTTATACAAATTTGTTCCTTCATTTTTCACAACTAATGTTATTCAGGGAATAATAGTTTGAGCATGAGCAATGAGTTGGTGCTTTTTGCTTCTTTTGGTGGTGCTTAATATTGGATCCCTGGATTACACATTTTTAATTTCCACTGTATTAAAATTTCCATCCTGCTAGGCTGTGCTATGCAGGACCCACAGGTCAGCACGGCCTAATTCCGGGCACAGACCTCTTGGACACCTCATTATGGTAACTGCTCTGAGGAAAGGCTTTTTAAAAGAAGGATTATCAATCTTTACAAAAACTCCCATCTTGCTAATACAAATGGTGGGATCAGTGAACTGTGTTGACTCAGAAAAAACTAAAATCCAGTAAATTCTAATGGACTGAAGAGAGCCGGTTCATACAGCTTGTAAGAACTGTTCCAGTGACCTGTTTCTTATGGTGCTAAGCTTTGTTGTGACAGTTTTGCACAGAGTATGTGCCAAAAGAATATGCTATGACATATTTCCTTAAGAAATGTGTGTTTGTACTGTGTAAAAAGAAGAAAAGATAATCTCTTGATATGATTTAGAAGAAGATAAAGCACCCAGATGTGATTTCTTTTTTAGAAGTCCACATGCGGGGGAAATGGCAAAATATGCTTGGTGAGCAACACGGCATTTACAATATTATTTGTGTTTATCATTTTAAAGTTCCCTTCAGCTTGGCAGATGCATTTAATTAAAATTGGTAGATTAGAAGATATAACAATAAAAGTTGTTCTTCAGAGGAAACCCTCCGGATAAGAAAATGTATGCAAGGCCCAGTTTGCTCTCAGGCTCAACCAGGTTCTAGAAACTTTGCAGCTTGTTACCCTTTCTTCTCTGCAACCACTGCAGAAGATTTCTTTAAGAGGAAAAAAGAAATTAATATTTTCATCCCTTTTGCATTTGAATTCTCTTTTCTATAAGTCAAGAAGCATTTTCTTGCTTCCTAAAGAAAGAAACAAGTTAAATAAGGTACACACACTATAAACACAACTGAAATTCAAAAACACATTTAAAGTGATGTCAGCCATAAACCATAGCAGAGGCACGCAGAGGTAAAGACCTCATGTGGGTCCATTTGCTCTTCATGCCTCTGCTTCCTCGGGCTCTCTGATACCTATATGCCTATCTTCTTATTTTAGACCAGACATACTTTTCATCTAGTATTGTAACCTCTTTGATTTATCATTGGTCTCTTTAAGACCTGAATGTCCATGTAATAATAACATTTAGATGGGTAAATATGTTGTTGATTGTGTACTAAGACTCACGGACCACATAACATCTCCAGGGTTAACACACTATGCCTCTCTCTATCCAGTAAAATATATTTGAATAGTGCCATAGTTCCTTCATTTTTTTCACAGAGGAAAAGTGAAATAAATATTTATTTTGAGCTTCTGTACCATCAATTTTGAGAGGAATGAGGACCAGGAAAGACAGCGGGGGTTGGGGGTGGTGGGAAACTTTGAAGGAAGTGGGAAGTATCAAAGAACATGATGTGAATTTCCAACAATTTTGCTAAGAGAGCTACTAGATCACTCTGTTTTGTTTTGTTTTTTAAGTTTAGCAGCGACTGCTTTAAATGCAAATGCACAATCATTATTCTTAGTAGCAAGTTGTCTGCAGATGACTTAATATAGTTTTGCATTTTGTTTTCAAGGTCTTAGTGTAAGACAGTGATTAGCATCTTAAAATTATTTCCAATGCTCAGTTTCTGGTTTTCAATATCTTACTTTACTTGTATATAAGAGACATACCACTGAAACTTCTTTTTAATCCCATGTTTAGTTGGCTTAAACACACAGTGGAGAAAAAAGTAAAAGAGGCTGAAAAAGTGGTTTGTATTTTCTTACTTTTTCTCTAGCTCCTACTTCGATGCATATATTTCCATATTTCAGAGAAGTTTGTTAATATAGGGATAATCTTATAGTGTGAAATAGTGCTTACACTAATTTTACCCTATTTCAGAAATTTTTGAAAATATTTCAATTATATCGCTGTTAAAGACCTTTTATTCTCCAGTTAGAAACAAGAAATTCAAAGTCCTTTGTGCTTCACATCAAGAAAATGGTTTAAACAGAGATAGTAAGTGGAATTAAACAAATGATGCAGTAAGTTTGGAAGAAGAGAACAAAATCGCGAATTGGTTTCCATTGATTCTCCTTTAATTTCCAAGGTATAAAACTGCAGATTTGATTGAGCAAACTTTTTTTCTCCCTTTCTTTACTCCAGTTTCATTTGCAAATACAATTAACCTTAAATAAAATCATTATTGGAAATCATTCTCATTGTTTAATAAATACGGCCACAAGTCTATCTTAAGTAAAAGCTTGAATTAAATGCACTCTGTTGAGTTACACTTCACTGAATAGAACCTTATGGGATTTTTATTTGAATTCAAAAGAGGTGCAAATGTCAGGTGTATTAAAATGGAGCTGATACAGTTCCTTCAGGCTCCACCCTCATGAACCAACTTCCTTACCAAGGCCCTGCCTCCTCACACCATCACACTGCGAATTAAGATTTCAGCATATGAATTTAGACGAGGACACAAACATTCAGTAAATTGTACATAGACATACTCATCAACTTGTTTTTCTTTTTTCACAAGATGTACTTGTGACTCTCCCTCTAATTTCTCTTGTTTAATTTTTTAAACTTCTATTACTTTTGAGAAATAATGAGCAAAAGATGCCACCATCTAGTTAATGCCTCGTGAGAAAGCTTACCTCCTTGGCTCTTCACATAGAGTGTGGTAAGTAAAATGTTTAATTCAACAGAATCATCTAGTGCTTTTTATTCAGTAAAAAAATGCAATAACTTAGATCAATTATGAAAAGAGGAAACTACCAAACAATTTCAATTCAAATGTTGAATAAAGCATTATTTTATTTGAAAAAGCTATGGTTTGGAACAAGATGAAGATTCATTTTATTTCTTTTGCATTATTGTCTAGTTATGTGAAGAATTTAAAGATATAAAAAATCATGACCGCTTTCTCAGAGGGTACCATTAATAAGATAGTTTTAGTTAGTGTGTCAAAAAAATAGACATTGCAATTCCAGGTTATGAGTTAATCTACTTTGGAAAGAGCAAAGTTTTCTCTTGAAGCTCTTGGCATGTTAAGTAGCATCTATAATATATCTTTTGGGAAACTGATGAAAACAACATTAATATGTGATGTGACTCTTATGTGCATAAATCAGAGTTTGAGGGTGTTGGGGCTAACCATTGTGAATTTAATGAAAAGATTTTGTAAATTCTATTAATAATATGAAGCAATAAACTGCACATATAACCTCCTCAAATAATCCCATTTGACAGGTATGGAACAAGGTCCAAAAAATTAATGTGCAGTCATTTCCCAAGACCACCCAGGTCCCAAAAAGCATATCCAAGAGAGAAACTGAGGCAGTCTGGCAACAAAATCTGTGCTCTCCGCAAAGTTTTGTTCCTCAAGAAGATTGTCATAAATGTGGGGACACATGTGTTTGGCTTACTTATATATGCTATTCACACATGAGTGGTAATTTTAATTAAATATATCAAATTAATTTTATACTATCTAAACTCTTCTCTTTCTGTCCCCACAGTCTGTTGACTTTGACTATGATATAATTCAGTAGTTATTAATATTTATGGGTTTGTGTGTTTGTGTGTAGTAGTAGGTGAGGCTATTATACAAACTTCAAAGTCAGTGGGAAAGGTTTTTTATTCTTTTGGTATTCAAAACTTTTGTTTAGGGCTTAGAATTTAGTAGATGCTCATAGAATGCTTGTTGAATAGATGAATAAATGATAAAAATAAAAACATAATATTCAAGTGTTTTAGGAGGTCCAATGACTAGAATCTTTCTTCCTTGCAAAAGTTCTGAATTAATGAAAAAAAAGCCCAAGGTATTCAATATTTGGAAGGTAAAATTTCGCCTTTGACATTTCAAGCTGATATTGGAGGATGTAATTTGTGTCTGCTAACAAGTATAGTGTTAGTAGCACCCATCCTCTTGAATTAATTACCTATTCCTAATTACATATAAATTATCTCAAGATTTGCCTTCTTCAAGCAATGAAAGCTTTTTATATTGTACCACACAGATTCTCTAGATGAGGAATTCAAGAGTGACTTAGTAGATGTTTCTGGCTCTGGGTTTCCAGAGAGGTTGCTGCCAAGATGTTGGCCCGGGGTGCTGTCTGAATTTGACTCGGGCTGGACACTCTGCTTCTGAAGTGGTTGATCACTTGATGCTGGCTGCTGGCAGGGTCCTATATTTCCTTTCTGCAGGACTGTTTGAGGGTCTTCACAACACTGGCACCTGGATTCTCTCAGAGTAAGTTAGTCAAGAAAGAAGAGCGAGACAGAAGTCACAATTTCTTGTGTGGCTTTGTCTCAGAAAAATCACACATTTCTACATTATTCTACTTTATTCTGTTGGGTTCACAAGTTAGCCAGATTCAGCATGGTTGAGGGTACACATTAAGAGACATGGATTGTTGGAAGCCATGTTGGATGCTCGCTACCAAGATTATCATCATTGGCATTACTAGACTAGGGCTGGACTCCTACATGAGAAGTTGACCCTGCCAGAAAGGAAGCATTGTAAACGAAACACATGCCCTGCTGAAGTTTTACTACCAAAAAAGAGAAGAGCAAAGGGCCTAACAACATGGTGCAAGTTTCTGCCTCCAAACTCAACTGTTGTATTATTATTATTATTATTATTAATAATTTTATTGAATCATTATTGTGTACATTGGTGCAATCATAGGGCACAATGTGCTTCATATACATTCAGAAATATTTTTATCGTACTGCTACAGATAGCCTTCATGGCATTTTCTTCCAACACAAAAGTAAACTCATCCAGGAACTTTTTATCAAAGTCCAACTCACACAGCGACAAAAGGATTTAAAATGTCCACTAAATTTTGTAAATTTCTGTCCTTTAACTCTACTTCTGGACAAAAGCCAGAAAAGCCTCTGTAGAAAGCTGGCTCCAGTTGGCCATCCTGCTTCCACCATATTTCTTTGTTTTGAGATAGCATCTTACTCTGTTGCCCAGGCTGAAGTGCAGCAGTGTCATTATAGCTCACCAACCCCGAACTCCTGGGTTCAAGTTATCCTCCTGCTTCAGCCTTCTGATTAGCTGGAACTACAGGTGCATAGCACCATTCGCAGCTGATTTTTAATTTTTTGTGTGGAGATGGAGTCTTGCTGTGTTGCTTAGGCTGGTTTTGAACTCTTGATCTCAAATGATCTTCCTGATTTAACCTCCAAAAGTGCTAGATTACAAGTGTGAAACACCTTGTCTAGCCTCGAAAGTTTTTTTCTTTTTTCTTTTATTTTATTTTACTTTTTTGGAGATAGAGTCTCACTCTTGGCCCTGGGTAGAGTGTTGTGGCATCATAGCTCACAGCAACCTCAAACTCTTGGGCTTGAGCAATCCTCTTGCCACAGCTTCCTGAGTAGCTGGGACTACAGGCATCTGCCACCATGCCCAGCTAGTTTTTCTATTTATAGTAGGGATAAAATCCACCGATCATGGCCTCCCAGAGTACTAGGATATAAAAACTTTTAAACTATTTCATGAAAGGCAGGTCTACTCGCAATAAATTTCTTGAGTTTTTGCCTGAGAAAATATTTTATTTCATTCATTTTAAAAGTATAATTTCACAAGTTACAACACTATAAATATTTCATTCTATTCTCTCCTTGCTTATGAAGTTTCTGAGAAGTTGGATGTAATTCTTTGCTCCTCTATGGGTAAGGTTATTTTTCCTTTGGCTTCTTTCAGAATTTTTTTTTAATATTTGGTTTTCTATAATTTGAATATAATATACCCAGATGTAGTTTTTTCTTCTTTTTTGGCATTTATCTGGTTTGGTGTTCTCTGAGGTTCCTGGATCTGTGGTTAAGTGTCTGATAATAATTTATGAAATGGATTTTATACCTTTGAGTTTTGTTGTTTAGATTCTACTGATCAGGATTTAATCATTTTCTTGGTGTCTTAAGGTTGTCGCTTTAAATTTCATATTGTGTGCTATGATGTAATATAATGTTTTAAGGGTATTTGGAATTTGTTTTAATTGGATATAAGAAGACTACCAAACATTCAGTAACTGTTAGAAAAAAGAGGTTTTTTTCTACTCTCAGATTTCTAGAAACAGGTGGTAAGGCACACCATGGAGGACCACACAGGAAGCACCAGTGTTGGTCATGAGGTAAAGAAAGAGGCAGGAGCAAATCCTGGGCAAGAGCTGGGTTAAATTATGGAGTTTGATAAAGTCAGTACATCTGTAAGTCAAGACATATGTGACATCCAGTGTGTGTTACTTGATCTAAAAGATTTGTAAACTGAGTGAATTTAGTATGGGCTATATAAAAACTCATATGAGATTTTTGAGAATTTTTTCCTATTGGAGAAAAAATAAACCCTTAAGAAGGGCTGCCCCCAGAGGTCCGTATACATATTTCATGTTAGATGGAGTACATGTTTGAATCCCTTACTCTATTGTGGGTGGAATCTGATGTCCTCATGCAGTTCTAAAGAGAGCTTCTAATTTTGGTAGACTCTTAAGTAGAGGTGGTCTCATACAGATAGCTGTCAATTTCATACTGATCAAGTATGTGAAGGCAAGGTTCAATGGATTGGGGGACCCAACATGCAGGAGTGCTGGGAAAAACACCACTGTGTGCCAGCATTCAGACTCTTCTCTCTTAACCCCTCAGAGTCTTCAAGCTGACAAATGAACTTGGGCCTAATCTCCCTGCCACAATCGGGGTCTTGATTTTTATCATATTTTTTATCAGATTTTTATTACCCTTGACTTCTTTCTCCCTGTAGAATAGGTTTATTGCTTCCCAACTGGACAGTGGGAAAGGAAGATTTAATATTATAGAATTTCTACAGATAATTATAAATGCTTCAAATGGGCTATACAAGAAATTTCTTAGCAGCCTTTTTTGTAATTGCCAAACCATAGAAACAACCCACGTATCCATCAGTAGGAGAGTGGATACAAACATTGTTCTATGTGTATCTGATGGAATACCACTCAGCAATAAAAAGGAACCAACTGACACACATAGCCATAGGGAGGAGGATAAAAAAGGCATATGGTTAAACAAAAGGATCCAGACAGAAAAAAGAGTATGTTCTGTGTGATTTCAGTTATATAAAAATTTGTTGTAGTAATGGCAAAGAGACAGAAGTTAAGGTTTAACAAAAAGGTTCTGGAAAAGGGCTATGTCTTGATGTGATGATGTTTATATGAGTGAAATGTTTAAATTCATTGAAGTATAGTGTTAAGGTTTGTGCATGCAACTATGTGTAAATCATACCTCAACAAACTATTGTTAGCATATTAAAAACCTTTAGAATGGGAGGAGTTTTTATGAAGGAGATGAAAAAGACCATTTAAAAGTACTTTATTAGGTTGGATGGTGGCTTATGCCTATAATCCTAACACTCTTGGAGGCCAAGGTAGGAGGATCATTACCCTTAGGAGTTTTGGATCAGCCTGAACAAGAGTAAGACCCCATCTCTACTAAGAATAGATAAATTAGTCAGGCATTGTGGGTAGCACCTGTAATCCTAGCTACTTGAGAGGCTGAGACAAGAGGATTGTTGAACCCAGGTTTTGGGGTTGCTGTGAGCTAGGCCATGGCATTCTAGCCAGGATAGGAGAGTGAGACTTTCTCAAACCAAACCAAACCAAAGCAAAATCAAACCAAAACAAAACAAAACACTCCTTAACTTTATAAGGAGGAAGTATTTAAAAGTGAGAACTTCTATGTAGAGTGTCTTGTTGCATTACTAGACTTTACTTCAAGGTTGATTATCTAAGGATCTTTGGTCCCTTTCTCTTTGTTGTTTAGCTCCTGGTTTCCTGGTCTCTCTGCTTACTTGGCAACTTAATTAAACAAAGAATTGGAGAAGTCCAAAGGCTTGAAAGTGGCAGTTGGAAGATACTGTTAGAAATTGACAAGTGTCAGAAAATGATAGTGTTGTAAGTGGGATTCCCAGAAGCAGAGTTGGAAAGGGTTTTTTTGAGCAAGTGAGTTCTTGAGCAAGTACTCAAGGGAGGGTAAGCAAGTACTTGAGGGAGGGGGCGGAGAAACAGGACAGAGTCCAGGAAGAAGACAGGTAAAGGTGTGATCTCCAGTTCTTCCCACAAAGAGCTCTGGATGTGAACCACATCATGGAGTTTTCCCCGGAGTAAAAAGCATTGAGTTTTAGTACTCCTGTGTCTGTCAGTGGCTAGTGGGACTGCCCCTGTGTGTGCATTGCTCACACGCATGCTCATGCTGGTAACCTGAGGACATTTCTTGGAGAAGCAGATCCCATCAGCCAAAGCACTTTTCCTGAGGAAGGAACAGTTGTCCACAGTGAGAGCAGCTGGGAAGTCAGGGCCCCTAGGTAGTAAAGGCTATCTCAGTGCAGCAGCACCAGCTCCTGCAGGCAGTCGCTCCACTAGTGTAGCAGGTATTGAAGATAAATTGGTAATGTCATTTCTGGTAGTCCCGAAGCAAAGGGACCAGAGAACCCACTTAGGAGGTCTATAGAATCTTAGAGTTCTGTGAGAAGATGAGTCATGAATTTGGTTTGGAGGCATTTGAATATGGTGGTATCTGATTGGAATTTCTAAACAAAACTTCTAAAGAGGCCGTCAAGTTCTGTATTACAATTATAGACCTTTAAACTCCCCTGCACTTTTTCTTTACCATATTTATCATAATTACAAATAAATCATGATTATTTCTGTACTTATTATCTCCTCTTTGATAGTCTAAAAGCACCCCTGAATCTCCTATGCTTAGCACGTACTAAGTACTCAGTAAATATTGATGAATGAATGAGTGAATGTGTTTGGAAAAAATGGGGAAAAGGTGCTCAGAGAGGCAAAATCTTATTCTGATTGTTTCACTTACCTAAATCTTTTCTTTGCTGTTCACACCAGTCCTAGCCCATTCTTTGGTGGCTCACTCATCAGCCACTTCTGTCAGGCATTCCCTCCCTGATTTATCATGCACAAGGCCATTCTATACCAAGGAATCATCTTGTGTGTGCATCTGGTTTTATGGATTTATCTGTCATCTAACTCACTATGGAAAAGTTAGGTTGGAATTTTTTTTTTTTTTTTTTAAGATAGTGTCTTACTCTGTCACCCAGGCTAGAGTGCTTTGGCAGGATCAGAGCTCACTGTAGCCTTGAGCTCCTGGGCTCAAGAGATTCTCTGGCCTTGTCCTTCCTGAGTACTAGGATTACAGGTGTGAGCCATTTCACCTGGCTTTGGAATTGTTTTTATGATTGAGTTTATGGCTTGTTTTGCTTCTTTTCTTATGTTGTTCTTGTCACCTGAAAAACACTTCTCCCAATAATTATCACTCATCTAAATTCTTTAAGGAACTGTTCATGGACTCTTCCTTTACTGCCTGGTCCAGATGGAAGTCATCTTTCTCTCCTCTGTGTTCTGGCAGCACTTTGCTGATGCCACTCTGAGGAAGCTTACTTTTTTTTTTGCCTCCTGTGTGGTAGTTATTTCTGTATCTGTCATAGTTACTCACTAGGCCTGTTGGCTCCTTCACAACAGACCACAGACTGAGCCTCTTAGGGCTCTGTATATTGTAGGTGAACATTAAATGCTTTTTGTACTATTAACATCAATGCATGCATGTCAATCAATCAGTCAAGATTATAGGATGATATTGTTGGAAATTAGACAGGAAGGAAGATGAATTAAAAAAATTCTTTTTGAATGACTCAAGTTCAGAATTTAATACTTAAAGAGGCAGAGGAAGAAGGAGATGATGATGGAAGAAATAGAACTGAAAATTGTCTTCATGTAGGTTAACTGAGATTAAGAGAGCCCCAGAATGGGTTGGAGTATGGCTTTTCCATGAATTTCCTTTTCTTGTTTCATATTGTGTTAGGATGATCTGTGTCACACTTGTGTGATAGACACCTTCCTCCTGTTGGGATATTATTCCTGGAAACTAGGTCACTGAGGTCCCCTGTTTGCATGGCCTAGCCTCTCTCTGGAGCTGGCACAGATTTTGACGACCGCTTCTCAGCTTCTAAACAGGGTTTTATAGTGCCAGCAATTCATATAAAGAAACCCATCTCCTCTAATGTGAGAGTACTTTCCTGATCATTCTTTAATCAAAACAGATGTTTTGGAAGCTTCCTAAAGCAGGATATGGAAGATTTGGTTAATGATCAAATATGGGATCAAAGGGGTATCCTCGATGGTGCCCTTTGAGCTGTGGGCACTGTCTAAAAATAGCACACTGATGTAAGACCTTTGAAATATGGCTAACTGCTAGAGATTGTTGCTGAATTCTAGAAAATAGTCCTCTGGTTCCATGTGGAAAGCTTGAAGGTGAATGTGGTATAGATTTCCATCCTGTGACTATGTGTCCTGTCAATGCAGGGCTCTGCAAGACTGTGACTTAACTCTAATAATCTCCCCTTAATTCTAGTAAGCAGATTTACTTCATTTAGAGTATAGACTTAGGAATACAGAGAGAATACCTCCCCCCAAACCTGGTTTATTTTAGGAAAACTTAATTCAATGCAACAAATATTTAGGAAGGCAAAATAACTGTGCTTAACTTGCTACTGTGATAGATCCAAGGATAAATAAAGCAAAGTGATAAAGCAGAGAATATATAGAGTTAAAAAGGATTTTAGAAATTAGCTATTATAAAACAGTCATCATAATGGTGGGGTGGAAAAGGAGGAAAAAGAAAACTAACATTTAGGGGTGGCGCCTATGGCTCAAGGAGTAGGGCACTGGCCCCATATGATGGAGGTGGCAGGTTCAAACCTGGCCTCGGCCAAAAACTGCAAAAAAAAAAAAAAAAAAAAGAAAGAAAACTAACATTTATTATGTGATGATTATGTGTCAGAAATATCTACAGTATTATTTATACCTCCCCAAACCTCTACTTCTTCTTCTTTCTTCTTCTTTTTCTTCTGTTCCTCCTCCTTCTCTTCTTCCTGTCTCTCTCTAACACAATGAAGATACCATGATGAGATCTTTAAGTAACTTGAATTCTCACAAATATTTGTGAGACAGAGGATATATTTTTCATTTTAGGTAAGAAGAAAGTGAACTTCAGAAACATTGAATGTTACTGCTAGGGAGTAGCTGGGCTGGAATTTGGACTGGTCTGTCTACAATCAAAGAAAGGCCTTGCTCTTTCCTGATCCACATATTTCAGATAAGGACACAAAGGTGCAGGGGGAGGATGTATTTCAACTGAACCCTCTTATCCTTGGTTCAGTTGTCATTCTCCGATTTTATAACTGAACATACCCTGTGCTAGGGTAGAGGAAAAAGCAGGCATCATCTGAATAAGAGCTCCAGCCTGTTAAATTCTTCCCAGATTGCATGCCTTTAGTCAGCAACTTTATTTCCAGATCCTCTGTGGGAAAGAATTCCAGAGACCAACAGATACAATTGCTTTTTAAGATGTTTCTGAAGTTGCTGATGAGGATACTTGGCATATTCTTATTTATGAAATTTTAATTTTTTCTTTTCTAAATAATTTGTAGTATCAGAAGTCTGTTTCCACTTTCCCACTCTGTGTCTCACCTCTTTCTTCTCTCTGGTGCTACGTTGGATATCTCTGACTGGGCTGGAACAATTTATTTATTCTTTTTCTCAGATCCACTGGAAAAGAGGCAATAATTTTTCTATAAACATCATCCTTTGTATATTTGGAGGTAATTATAGAATACCCTTTTGACTTTTATTAATATAAACCATTCCCTCAGGGAGAATTTTTTTTTAAATGGAGAAACCATGTACCAACAAGATTCAGACATACTTTTATAGATGGGAATGGGCGTGTGAGGTAGGGAGGAGATTTGGGGACTTCTCCCCTGTCTTTGATCAAGTGAGAATCTAAGCATGCTTGGATGGAACCTACACTTTTGTGGTAAGGAATGCCAAAAGACTTCATTGTACTGTGTGAGTCTTAATGTCCTTCCACTAGACCTATGGAAGAAGGAAATTAAGTCCAATTGAAGATTTATTTGCATGGTAATGCATGCTAATCTGGATTTTTGCCTCTAATGACAAGGCGATGTGGTCAGGGGAATTAGCACTGACTTGAGACTCAGCACACCTGGTGACTGTGGTATCTTACTAGAAATTCCACTAGAAAAAGACAGTGTAGTGTACTGAATAAAAAATCAGGTGGCCTGAGATTGAGTTCTGCCTTTGTTATTAACTTACTGGTGACTTTGAATGTAACTAAAACATTTGTGTCTAAATTACCTTATTATTTAAGTAACAATTCAAGTTTAATGATCTCTTGAACATCTACTATTAGTGCTTTCTTGATGCTAGTCACTGAGCTAAAGGTAATAATAAAAACAATATATAATTCCTGACCCTGAATGTTCACAATTTGGAGAGGAGTAAATAAACCATACGGTGCTTGTGTTAAGAGCCCTACTTAAGTATGTTCAGATGCTACCCCAGTGAGAAGGTAAGACTTTGTATGGAATGAAAGAATGAACATGGAAGACTGTAGAGGTCATATTTGGTATAGTACCCTCAACACAAGAAGATGAGGGGGAGGGCATTCTAGGCTGAGGAATGAGACAAGATAGGGGAGAACAACGGAATGTCAGGTGATAATACTGAATGAGTGAAAGAGGTAAGGGTGAGGGTGGTGGAGCTGGAATAGGAATTGTACCATCGTATAATAAACATCTATGCTTGTGTTATGGTTTGAATGTTCCATATCTCATGTTGAAATTTAATTGCCAATGTTATGGTATTAAGAGGAGGGACCTCTAACAGCTAATTAAGTCATGAGGACTTATCTTGGGAGTGAGTTATTGTGAGAATAACTGCCTGATGAAAGGTTGAGTTCAGCCCCCATTTTCTCTTTTGTGTGTGTGTGTGTAAGCTTCCTTGACATGGGTAACTTTTGTCATGAGATAACACAGCAAGAAGGCCTTTGCTGAATACTGAGCTGATAGCAGATGCCAGTGCTCTGCCCTTGGACTTCTAACCTCAGGAACTGCAAGTCAAAGAGACTTCTATTCTTCATAAACTGCTCGGTATGTGGTATTCTGTTTTAGCAGCAGAAAATAGATTAAGACATCTTGCTAAGGAATTTGAACTTTTTCTATATGCAATGAGGATTTATTAAAACATATTAAGGGTGTGATGTGATGAGATCTTCATATTCTGGAGGAGAAAAAATGGAGGCTAGAGAGAGAAAATGCAAGCAGCTTGATTAGGGACTCTAGTGAGTATTGGAGGAGAGGGCTTGAACCAGAGTCTTAGCAGAGTTAATGGTGCAGCAGACTTCAGGTTGGGAATTGCCAGTGGAATCAGGATTTCCTACATCACTTGTGATAGTCCAGTGCAAAACAAAATTGAAGAGCCTATTTTCAAAACAATTAATAATTTTAAGATGGTAATAACAGAATGTTAAACCAGGCACAGGGCCCTTGTTTAACATGGTGCCCTGTGTGACTGCACTGATCTCATGAAATTGAAGCTGGCCCCTAGTAGAATAATAAATAATTAACTTATTTCTTTCTAGGCTTAGTATGATCATAGTTGGAAAGATTCTTTAACATTTATAAGATTATATATTTTGGAATGTTCATTTTGTAAGAAGTTTCATTCTGTCTAGTCTATTTGTTTGTATTTTTATCGTGTATAATCTTTTTTGAGTTGCCATGCCATGAGATAAGCTTAAACAAATGCCTCAGAGTCAGGCTGTGTGGGATCTTCCTTAGGTTTTCTGGAGAAACATTGTTCCTTAAGTCACAAAGCAAAAATGGAGTTTCTTAGAGGAGTAGCTAAGAAGAGCAATAGCAAGAAAATGGAATGACTTTAAATTAGGGACTTATGATATAGGTCTTGGGTTATTTAATTTGTAGAAAGTAGTACAGAAGGACTTTTTCATTTTTTATTTGTATTAGTCAGCTATGCCTTATCAATATTGTGTGACAACAATTCCTAAACTCAGTGATACACAATAGGGCATTTATTTTCATGCATAAGGGGTGGGGGCTTAGTTGGTCTAAAGTGGGCTGAAGTGGGTGACTCTACTTACAGTCTGAGGGTTGTTTGGTTTTAGATCCAGGCTGTGTTTTGGGTTCAGTGTGCTCCATACACCTTTTCTTTTCTGGGGCCTTAGGATACAGAGATAGGGTCTTTCCAGGACATGTTCTTCCCATAGCTGTCCAAAGGGTATAAGAGGCCAATCTAAACACTGTGGGGGTATATTTCAGGCCTTCCTTCCATCCTATTTGTTGACATTGCATTGGCCATGGCAAGTTATATGGCCAAGTCCAATCCACTACACTCACAGAGAGAAGGGTGAGTGAATACATATTTTTCTGAACAGACCAAACTCTATCAGGATTCAAGAATTTGAGTGTTCTTACATAAGCTATTGGGCCCTGTTGCTGGATAATAAGACAGGATAATACGAAAAGAAGGTGGCTTTGGTTAGCTACACAGTTCTATCTGATGAGAAGGATGCTCAGTTTGGCAGAGGGTGGTTATTTCTAAGATTGTCAAAGGAAGTTTGTTTTGCATCTGAGGACACTGATATGTGTATGCCTGCTGGGAAGAAGAGACAAGATGGGGAGGTAAATTGACTGATCTTTGTAGGTTCCTTCAAATCACAACATTTTCTAGATTGAATATGGCCTCAGATAACGAACTCTCAGGATGAATGTTTCCCTCATGCTTAAAATATAGAGGGAGAATATATTTCTCTTGGTTTCCATCTGACCACATCTCAGGATACCTGCGCTTTCCTGTCTTTTTTCTAAACACTCACATTTTACTCTAGTTTTAATCTGATGGCTCTCCTTTCCCCGAGAAAAGGAGAAACTTTTTGGAAGGATTTGGAAGTTTTTGGAAGAATTTACTTAAAGTTTTGGAGGGTTTCTTTTAAAGGAGAGCATTTAATATTTTAATCTTAAAATTTAATAATCATAAACTCTTTAGCATTCTCTTCCAAATTGAAAAAGCTGTTTAAGTCTTTGTGAATATGTTTCTGGTTTGCAATTATTAGCTAGAGGGTGATACTGAAATCAAGTAGGCTAAGGTAGTTGGCCAAGTAGCACATGTAAAGGGATGCTAGAGTTAGAAAATCACTATATTGAAACCATCATTAATAATTAATTCAGGAAAATAATCATCAATGCATGCTAAAACTAGTAAGTGAAAGTGGATGAAGAACAGGATATAATCAGTCTTAAAGTACCTCCCTGTAAATTACTTATTAATTATGAAGGGAAAATTCAATAGCTTTTCCATTATAATGGAAAACTGACATGCACCATTTTACACTAAGTGACTCAAGTTAGCGTCACCAGCATCATCTCTATCTTGATGTAACTGATACACTAAGAAGAATACAACCTTATTTCTGTGATAGTTGTGCCAAGAAAGGCATAAATCCTGAATGAGAAGGTTCTACAAAAGAATCTCTGGCTTGGACTCTTTAAAAGTGCCAGGGTTGGGCGGCACCTGTGGCTCAAAGGAGTAGGGCACTGGTCCCATATGCCGAAGGTGGAAAATTCAAACCCTGCCCTGGCCAAAAACTACAAAAAAAAAAAAAAATTAAAAGTGCAAGGGTCATAAAAGATAAAGAAAAGCTGAAGAAATACTCCAAAATAATGGAGGCTAAAGATATATGGTAATGAGATGAAAGATTTGGATCCTGGACTGGGAAAAAACATATAGCTATAAAAATCATTGTGAAGGGTAACTGATAAAATTTGAATGTGGACTATGGATTAGATTGTAGAATTAATAAATGTTAAAGCTTCTAGATTTTAATAATTGTACTGCAATTTTATAAGAGAGCATTCTTCTTTGAAGAAATGCACATTGATGTATTTAGGGGTAAAGGAGCATGGTGCCTACAATCTATTCTCATATGGACTGGGAAAAACTATATGCACAGAGGAGCCAAGATGGCGATCTGTAGTCAGCTTTCCGCAGAGGTTCCTGTCCAGAAGGAGAGTTAAAGGACAGAAACTCAGCAAGAAAGCTGTTGGTTTGGATCTGAGCCAAAAGAAAAGGTCGAAGAGCACACATCAACCCTGCTGGGGCGACCTGAGACCCCAAGGACACAAACAAAAAGGTACAGAGCACATCACCAAGCGGATAGGAGTCCCCTTCCCCATGAGAGAGGTTCGCAATATACTCCATACCTCCATACAAACAAGTGAGCAGAGTTCAGATGTCCTCCCACTCTACCCCATGGGAGAGACCCTCTAAGAACCAGACCTCCTTCCCCTACTAGGGTGCCATGGAGCTCTCCAGCTGGGCATAAAACTGTATATACTCTCTACCTACAAGTTGGTGTTCCTGGTGTTCCCCTCCACTCTCACCCTGAGGTCTGGAGGCCTGTTCCCCACAGAGTCCAGATTCTTGAAGATTTTCTCGAGGGGTGTGGATGGGTGCAGACTGTTGCTGAAATGTGCTGGTTTTCCAGCTCAGAGTGGTGAGAGGGGAGAGAGCCGAGAGCAGACCTGGCTTGTGGGAAGGTCTCCTGAGGCATGAAACAGCAACCAGCTCCAGGAACAATAGCTGGAGATCTGCACCCCTGGAGATGTTTTGAGGAGACACTCCCAGTCTTCTGGGTGGTCAGGGGAAGTGGGCGACTTCTCCGGTGCCAGCAGAGCAGACCAGCAACCAAGGCATGTGAAGGATTTGTCTGAGGCGGTACCAGCTGGGACACAGCACAGGGTTTAGGATTAGAATACTCGCAGAGGGGCTGCTTTGCTTAACCTGGCCCGCAGGGGATGAAAGCTGAGACAAAGGGCTGGAACTCACAGACTGAGTAAAACTCATTTGCAGTTCTGTTCCAGCAGCAATATCAATCAGGGACAGGGCTGGAACTGATTGAATCACCCCAGCCCCAGGTTGTCAGGCCTCACCTCCCCCTGCCAAACAGTGGGGGAGGGAGTAGCAGACTGGTTGTGGAGGCACAGACCTCACTGTGACCCAGGCAGGTGCAAACCTCTGGAACATCTGCTCATTGGAGGAAACTGGATCACAACTGTTACCACCGACTGGGTGTGACAGAGGGGCAAGGTTGGGAAGGAGGCATCAACCTTCCCAGACTAATTTACTTGCTGGGGGGGTGCCTTCCTGAGCTCACAGAGAATCAAAGTGAATTATACAAGAGCTTCCAGCAGATCTCTGCTACCTAGTTGCCAGACTTTTTTAACTCTTCCATTTGAGATCGGTGCTGGCTAGGACAATTGATTGGGACCTCTTCAACTGGGCTAATCACTCGAGGACTTTCCAAAGTGGTATCCGAGGTGTGTGGTAGTGGGAAGGTTTGATTTGGCTTTTTTTTTCTTTTTTCCAATT
>CAUYON010016779.1:0-23582 GCA_963573935.1 Arctocebus calabarensis
GGGAGATGGGACAAAGGGTGAGATCACATGTGTGGTACATATTCGAAGGGTCAGGAGAAAACTTCTAAACAAGGATCAAAAATGTTTTCATATAGTAAACGAGAAAATATCATGAATGTTATGTCAATCAGGTTGATAAAATATCTCAAATTGCATGTGAAGCCCCCACACTGTACCCCATGGTTGAACTAATGTACACAGCTATGATTCAATAAAAAAAAAAAAAAAAAAAAGAACATGACCATTAGATGGCAGTATTAGGTGAGATTTAAGAATCAACTAAGCTGTCAATGGAAGGTGTACTTTGCATGAATAGTTAGAAAATGAGAAAAATCACAGGAAGACACCAAGTAAAAATAATTTATTTTCCTGTGCTGCAGATAAAATTTTGATTTTGTCCTGACATTACTACAAAGGACGCATCAATTTCTATTCTTGTGAAAAATGACCATCATTCCTAAAAAATATCCTCCAATATCCATTACTGGCCCAAAAGTTACCCACTTTACCTCTATTGTTACTATTTCCAACTGTTATTTTAGAAAGTCTCTCCCAGTAAACAGAGAAAGAGACTTAGACCCTCAAGACACAACTTTAGTCCTGAATGAAGTAATATTCAAACCTAGAAATCAACAGTAGGGAAACACTATAGAACTTCTCATACAAACCGAATCATCTCAGTCCATCGAACAGCTTCTTGAAGCTCCATCAATCTTTCTTTATACTGGTTTCTCTCCATAAGAACACGGGCCATTTCTACTCTAGTAAACCGTTTCCTCTGGGCTGTGGGAATATCACTCTATAATGATGAGAAAAATGACAGATCACTCTGGGAGCCTACTTATGTTTTGGTATTGATCTCAGACTTAAGCAAAATCTTTTAGCTTTTAAACATTCCTTAATTACTAATCTAAAAAAGCACCTAAAGAAAAATGGCGTTACATGAAATCAATAAGGGGGTAGGGAGAAGGTATAAAAACCTAGTTAATAGGCACAATGAACACTATGTGGGTGATGGGCACATTAATAGCCCTAAGGCATTATTAAAGCTATCCATGTAACACAAAAACATTAGTACCCCCCTTAATATTTCAAAATTTAAAACATTAAAAAAGTTACTAAAAATAAGAAAAATGGCCTTATAAAAATAAAATTGACAAAGAGATTTAAGTAATTTCTTATGCCTGAAAAGATAAAAGGTAGGCAATTTAATTTCTGAATGTAAACACATTTGAAATTATAAAGAATAATAGATTTTGAACTAAAACCAAAAAATATAACTAGTATCTACATAGATTTAATATGTTCTGCTAAGTTCTACTTGGACATACGACTCTAACCCTATTTTTTTTTTTTTTTTTTTTTTGAGACAGAGTCTCAGGCTGTCCCCCTGGGTAGAGTGCTATGGCATCACAGCTCACAGCAACCTCCAACTCAGGCTCAAGAGAGCCTCTTGCCTCAGTTTCTCTATTTTTAAAGTAGAAACAGGGTCTCACTTTTGCTCAGGCTCGTCTGAAACTTGAGAACTCAAGCAATCCACCTGCCTTGGCCTTCCAGAGTGCTAGGATTACAGGTGTGAGCCACCACACCCAGCCTGCTCTAACCCTATTTTAAATTCATTTTCTATATAACCGTCATTCAGAAAATAGTTGTAAGTTAATACTAAAACAGGTTCATTCATTTCCAACTACCAATCTACACATCCAATACCAGCATAAACGGTAGACTTATTGTCCAGTTACCAAGGTTTCCAACTTTACAAGTCACTTAAAACACGAAGAGAAATATAAGAAGATGGAGACAACTGTACTGACCAGAATTATTCTTAGAATAAAGGATGTGAGTTTGGATTAAGTCCAGGAGTAAGACCCAAAAGGGCATGTTCAAAGTCTACTTTCTTTTGCTTCTGATCTCTAAAGTCTTTTCTGAGGAAGAAAGTGAGTCTAACTGTAGAGACTCTGTTATGCTGAATGGAGTCTATATATTTGGGATCAAAGCTGAAAGGCTTGAGTCAGAAAGAGGCTATTCTTAAGCCTTCAGCAGCTTTCTTCTTCTAGTCCTCTACCTCAGAATCTGGCCTCTCCTCTAAATAAAAGCTAAACAACAAATGTAAAGAATCTTGGGTTTGCAACACAGCAATCCCACAAATAGGTAAACAGTCTGGGAAAACTATTGCTTCTACACATCTGGACACTTTATCATGTTTGTAACAATAGTATTGCTTGTTATAGTAGAAAGTTGAAGGCACACTATACATTAACAGAAAAAAGATATATAAATGATAGGATATTTATATAATGAGGTATCTTAAAGTAGTGACCATGAAAGAACTATAGCACTATATATCACAGCATAAGGGAATATCAAAAGCCTACAACTAGGTAAAAGAATCAAATCTCCAAGACCAAATATAGTATGAAACACAAAAACAATGAAAACGAAACCATACTTTATAGAGATACATAAATGCAGAATAAAATCTTTTTTAAGATTAAGCAAATGAAAGTACAGGACAGTGGTTTTTCCTGGAAGGGAGAAGCACAGAGGCATGCCTATGTTTGATAATTTTCTAGTTCTTAGATTGGATGGTAGGTTCCTATGTTAACTTATTATTATCCATAACTTACATTATATGTTACATATATTTTTGTATGTACCAACTATTACACTGAAAATACCCATAGAATCTCAAGCCTGATCTTTGACCTGCAAATACTTATTACAAGAATGATAATCTAGCTAGCAAAAGAATTGACAATTATTGCCAAATATTGACAAGAAGTTAATATCTTTTTTTTGTATTTATGTATGTTGACAATATGAGCTAGTACTAAAGTATTATTTGTTGTTTTTCTCTTATTTTTATTTTTTGTAGAGTTTTAGATTTCACTGTTATGTTTAACATTATTAAACAATTTTTATTAAGCTTTCATATTTCTAAATCAAAAATTTAAAACAAAACAATAACACCAATAAAAAAAATCTGCCAAACATCCCAACTGGTTCCTGAACATGCAAACAAACACATGTTCTGACTTTAAAACATTTTTACAATGCTACATCCAAAGCTTACTTAGCAAGATTTTCCTAAAACATCAAAATGTGGGAAAGTAAAAAAAAAAAAAAAAGTACAGAATTGTAAACCTACATCATCATCATCTTTCGCTTTTTGCCTTGCATCTTCAGCTTCTGCACGAGCTCTAGAGGGGAAAAAACAAAACATGTTATTTAAATTGACTTCATCTTTTCAAAAAAGTGAATGAGTAGGACAACAACTTTTTCTTTTTCCAAACAGGGTACTTAGCTGCCTTCATTTAATGGAATGTTATCACCGCACTATTTTCAGGAAAAAATAGGTATTAAAAAAAGCTGAATGAAAGAAACTAATGAATGTTCTTAATTTCCTTATGATCAAAACAAAGACGTTTGAACAGTTCTCTGATCTTTTTCACATCAGGACAGACATAAAAAATGACCATATTCAGATGATAGGCTAGTAACTGGAAAGGCCTGCTCACAACAAAGGTAATCAATCAGCCAGGGGACTTCACTCTGTCCCAGGCAGCTCATGCCTTTCCGGACTTGTGCGGGCTGAAGGCTTCTGTCTCAGAGTTATACCTGTATTCTTGTCTGGTACAAATGACAAAACAGTATAAACTTACTTTCTGAGCTCTTCCTCTAATTCTCTGTTCTTTTCTTCTAGCTTCAGTTTGGCTTGTTTCACGGCCTCCAATTCCCCTTGTAGCACATCTTTCTCACAGGTCAGTTCATCCACTTTTGCTATCAAATCATTCTTCACTACATTCAAAGCATTTCTAAGAAACACATATATCAAGCGCATCGTTACAAATAAATATTACTTTTACCTTCTAGATTACACGTTTGTAGACTAATAACTGAATACAGCAGAACTTCTGTATGTTGACCACCCAGTAACTATAAACACACTGGTCAATATACAGAGGTGGTCAACATAAGGACCCAGGCCTACTGTACTATATATGTGGTGCATGTCTGGTCTATGCAAATTAGGTCAACATAGGGAGGTTCGAGGTTCTACTATACTTTAAGATATTCTACCTGAGTTGCTTGTTAATAAACACAAAAAGAACATAAAACAACTATGGTCCAAGTTTTTATTCTCCCACTTATCAAACAAAGAATAAATGGATAAAGGAAAACATTAAAATTTAAAAAATTATTTTTAATAAAGGAAATATAAGTGGCTCTTAAGTATGTAAAAAGGTACATAATTTCACTTACACTAATTATGTTTTGCCATCCTTCAGATTATTAAAAATAACAGTGCTATGACTGCACTAATATACACAGCTATGATTTAATAAAAAATTTAAAAAAAGAATAAATGGATAAAGCAAAATAGATCACTAATTTATAAATTAAAAAAAAGAATAAATGGATAAAGCAAAATAGATCACTAATTTATAAAACATCAGGGCTCAGCACCTGTAGCTCAGCAGCTAGGGTGACAGCCACATATACTGGAGCTGGTGTGTTCGAATCCAGCCTGGGCCTACAGAACAACAAAGACAACCACAACCAAAAAATAGCTGGGTACTGTGGCAGGACCAGCAACTTGGGAGGCTGAGGCAAGAGAATCACGCAAGCCGAAGAGTTTGGGGTTGCTGTGAGCTGTGATGCCATGAAACTCTACTGAGGGTGACACAGTGAGACTCTGTCTCAAAAAAAAAAAAATAAATAAAATAAAAAATAAAATGTCAGAATTAAGTAAGATTAACATTAAAAAATTGCATTCATAAAGCTACTGTTGTAAGTTCTGAAAAGATAATACCCATAATAATCAATAAAGTTATTCCTTAATGTCACCTTAAATAATTAATGAGAAAACAATTCAAACTAGAAAGTCTGAACAGTCTACAGTGAAGATAAAGAAAATCTAAAATCCAGTTCCTCTGGGTACAGTGGGCATAGGACCTCATTGTAGCTAAATTCTGTCTTAGATATATACAAATACTCCAAAGTTTCTCTGACATAGCAAACTGACAGAGGGACACAATCACTTTTCCACATGACTGGGGACCTATCCCACTAAATGTGTTTGCAGGTCTAAGACACCCCAGACTGCACCAAGAACATGTAGCTATGAGGTTAGCTCTGAAGAGGTAGTTCAGGTATGAATCAAAACATTTGTGCAGAAATAGAAGACACATCTCAGGGACGGGAGCAAAATAAGTATAGGACACATCCAGAATATTAAGAGAAAAACATGGATACCTGTAGAGTGGAAATAAGGTGAAGATCTATGCATGTGTTTGCAAAAAAACAGCCCACTGACACATACCCTTATCAGGGCAATGCAGGTCCTATTTCCTATGTGTGTGGGGGGGTCGGGGGTTGGGGAGTGTATATCTGTAAACACATGCAGGAAAGTGGAGAGAAGAGGGGTATGAAGAGCTGCACAAGCGCTGTGTGAAAATAATGAAGTGCCACTGACATGGACAAGAAGAAAATTCTGTATCTTTTGTTCGCTTTGAAAATTTCACATATAACTTACTTGGTTTCCAATAGCTGCGTATTTTCTAATATAAGATTTTCAACTTCACGACCCATTCCTATCAAAAGAAAAAGAATAAAGGTTCCGAAAATACATTAATCAAAAATTGCATGTATTTATAAGTAAGCTATAGTCGCATATTTTATTTTAAAACTTTCATCTGTCCTTTAATAATCTTATCTGTAATTTCATTTGACTTTATCACTTCAATGGACTATAAAATTATAGACAATTATGCATCACAAAACAAAGCTAAAGACTTTGTTGACCAATTCTCTTTTTATCTGTTAGTCTATAATTTATTTCTCATAGATTATATTTCAAAAGGATCAAGACTTTTCTGTCAAATATTCTAACAATATTCTAGCATTACACAGAGAAAATAAAGAATAACATTACTATGGGTTATAAATTATTTACAGATCACAGTTGACATTGTAGGCTTTTGCCTGAATATTTAGATTTTATTAGTAGAGAATAGGCAGAAACAAGGTCAAAGAAAGACAGAACCCCCAGGCAGATGAAACCTTACCAAAGAAATTATGGTCTTAAAGCCCATGCATTCCATGTAAAGCAAAAACAAAGAACAAGAAATGTTTTATGTAAGAAACAGCATGAAAACAGGTTATTAATCTATAAAGTTTTATGCATGACATGAAAAACATCTGGAACCACAATGTTATGATTTAATGCATGATATGTAAAAAGACAGAAACAAAGATGACTCCCTTCATTTATAAGGATGTTCTCTGATATACCTAAAAAATACTTCACTAATTCTTTCTCATAACAAAATAGAGTGTAATTGGACTGAAACAAAATCAGTAATACAAACTTTCCTTCAAAGTGCCACTTATGAAATGTTTAGTTGTTACTTTATGGAACCATGTCTAAGATTTTAATAAGTACTATAGGATAGGGATGGAGAACATTCAATGCAAGATCTAATGGAATGGTCTCTAGAGAGAAGAAAGCTACTTTAATTCTAATAAAAAACAGAAGAAAGGAAATAACATACATGGGAATTATCACCCCCCAAAACAAAACAGAAAACCCCACCACTCCCTCATCCTAAGAAATGGTGAGCTACTGTTGGAAAATCACATACAATGGGAGAAGTAATGTTCATAACCCAGGTAAACCGGAAGGAAATGCCTCTGAAGAAAACTACATGAGACAAAGGCATTAACATGCCCCTTATTATTATTATTTTTTTTAATTTTGAGACAGAGCCTTAAGCTGTCACCCTGGATAGAGTGCTGTGGCTTCACAGTTCACAGCAACCTCCAATTCCTGGGCTCAAGTGAGGCTCCTGTCTCCACCTCCCAAGTAGCTGGGACTACAGGCGCCCGCCACAATGCCCGGCCATTTTTTGGTTGCAGCCGCCATTGTTGTTTGGCGGCCCAGGCTGGATTTGAACCCGCCAGCTCAGGTGTACGTGGCTGGTGCCTTTAGCCCGTTGAGCCACAGGCGCAGAGCCAACATGCCCCTTATTTTTAAAAAGGTTATATTCCAAATGATTTAAAAATTATTTAAAATAAATAAAACCAACCTAAGAATGCTACAACTTTAGTGTTCACATATGGACTTTTGTCTGTATTATAATTTTCTCAATTATTCTCAAAGACCAGGGTACATCTTCCAGGAAGAATTAATAATCAGAAATAGCAACTTATTGAGTAGTCTAAATATTCTCCACATATTAAAAAAAAACTAAAAAGATTTCACAATTCTAGCTCTAAAAAGATTTTTGGCAAGACAGTTGCTTTAAACGCTAATGTTGACTTTTTTGAGACAGAGCCTCAAGCTGTCACCCTGGATAGAGTGCCGTAGCATCACAGCTCACAGCAACCTCCAGTTCCTGGGCTCAAGTGAGTCTCTTGCCTCTGCCTCCCAAGTAGCTAGGACTACAGGCGCACCCACCACGATGCCTGGCCATTTTTTTTTTTTTTTTTTTGGTTGCAGCCACCATTGTTGTTTGGTGGGCCCGGGCTGGATTTGAACCGGCCAGCTCAGGTGTACGTAGCTGGCGCTTTAGCACGTTGAGCCACAGGCGCCAAGCCGACTTTTTTTTTTTTTTTAACATTTTATTTTTTTTCTTACAGTTTTGGCTGGGTCAGCACCCTACTCCTTGAGCCACAGGTGCTCCCCTAATGTTGACTTTTTAATAAAGTTACAGAAATAGAAGAAATAGCATTTAGACTAGCTGAAAATAGTTTACATAATAACTATGTTTGCAATAAATTCTTAAGCATTTAGATGAGCATAAAAGCTGAAAATACATGTAGGGCAAAAAAAAAAAAAAGTTGAGCAGAAAAAAATGATGAGAAAGCATTAAATGAGAACAGCAGCCAAGAACACCTAGCTCAAAAAGCAGTAACATTAAAGTATTCAAAAACATACACACCAGAATATTCCCCTAGGTAAGCAGCCCAAGAGAGAAATGAATGAGAATCTCAATTAAATTATTTTACGAAAGCAAGAGCTAAACTTATTTATCTTAAAATGAGAGAGAAGACAAACTGAAAAGATGTAGAGAATCCATTAACTAAAAACAATAATGTATAAATATCACAAATAAGAAAAAACTAAAATATGTACTATCTGAGAAACATATCCTATAGTATAGTTTCTAAAGTTTACATTAAATTTACAAATTCATTGAAGAGTTCTAAAAATCCAATCAATAGAATTATTCAAAATGTTCTTTCTGGAAAGTACCAATAAAAACAAAGTCATTACAACCATAAAAAAAATATGATTTGAAGTGGCCTCATTTCTACTTAAGACTTAAGCCCATCATAGACTTAGAAGTAATATATTTGGAAAAGTTACCTACAAACAAAAACCCCTGCCTGGGAGTTCTGAAAAGTGTAGAAGTCTCATTTGGATTTTAATATCAATTCTTCAGCAGATAGATGAAGGCTTCAGAGGTATTTGGGAATCCTTTGAGAATGCATGCACCACTCTATTTACTTCTGCATGAGCATTTTTCCAAAGGTACACTGCTCTCTTACAAATTCTCTATTAAAGGATTTTTAATACCAAAAGTGAAGAATCACAGATTTAGAGGTGAGACAGAACTATTGGGAAATTATTTAGCAATACCTTTCACCTAGGTGCTATGTGCTAAAGATGCAGCAGTGAGCAAAGGACACGGTTGTCATGATCACACTAAGCTCCGAGGAGACAGGTACAAAAAATTGACAGTCAAGTGCCAAGAGTGACATAATAAAATGCAGTGCCATGGGAATACTTTCAGGGGAAACCGAGCTTTAGTTAGAAGATCAAAGCAGAATTCCTGGAGGATGTATCATTTATACAGAAGCAAGAAAAATAGATCTACATTAAGCAGAGGCAAGAAAAACAGATACACATTTGGGAGAGGAAACAAACATCCTGTGGTGACTGGTCATGAGGGAACAACGTGAGGTCTACCATGGAAAATGGAGTGGATGGGGAGGCTACTCATTCACTGAGATATTGCTAGCCGTGCAAGAGCAGCCCTTGCAGGACAGGACAACAAAGATGATCAACTGAGCTTTGGGCATGTCAAATATACGGCCCTAGAAATCAACTTAGGGGTATCTAGTAGGCAGTTTGGAAATAATAGTTAAGGATTCTAGCAAAAGATGTGGAGTGGAGATAAAAATGTGGGAGTAGTTACCCATGAAAACCAAGAAACAAGGAGAGCAAGTATGATATCCAAAACAAAGAAGCATGCCTACGATAGGAATAGAGCATGTAGATCCTGTTCAGCTGACTGAAAGGAAGATTCAGGGGTAAGAAAAAATGCAAGTAAGTGTAGTGTCACAGAAATCCAGCAAAGAGAGTTTCAAAGACAAATGCTGTTGAGAAGTCATGTGAAATAACTGAGAAAGAACCACTAGACACAGCAAGGTGAGTATGGGGGAGAATGCCAGATTGTAGTAGGATGAGGGATGCACATGGGACTGGCAAAGTCCTGCCAGTTAAAGAAGTCACACTTTCAACATTTTCAAGTAGTCTGCTTTGTTCACTGATGTATCACAAGTATCTAGAATAGTGCCTGGCACAAAATAGATACCTTATCACACTGTTGCGTACAGTCTCAGCTACTCTGAGGCTGAGGCAAGAGGATCACTTGAGGCCAGGAGTTTGATACTGGCCTGGCCAATAGCAAGACCCTGTCTCACATACAAAAAACACTTGCATACAAACCTGATTAGAAATGGGAGGTGTATCAGTGAGGCAGGTGGTAGGCAGTGAGGATATGGGGTCAGAGGAGGGCAATATTTATTTTTAAATGGAAAAAACTTTAAATATATTTAAATGATAATAGAAGAAAGTTAACAGAGGCACTGAAATTAAAAAATAAATGAGATAATTAAGGGAAAGAAAAATCTCAAGAGTAGATTTTTCTTTTCTGAAACAGTCTCACTCTGTTGCCCCAGGCTAGAGTACTGTGGAGTCAACTTGATTCACTGCAACCTCAAACTCTGGAGTTCAAGAGATCCTACTGCATCAGCTTTCATAGTAGCTAGGATTACAGGTACCCACTACCATGCCTGGCTAATTTTTCTATTGTTAGGAGAGACAGAGTCTCATTCTTACTCAGGCTGGTCTTAAACTCCTGAGCTTAAGGGCTTCTCTTGCCTTGGCTTCCCAGAGTGCTGAGATTACAGACTATGAGCCACCTAGCCAAGAGTAGGCTATCTGAATGTATTACTTCCAAGTTCTAGAATGTGGCCATAAGGAATGAGTGACTAAAGTAAATGTTTCTCTACTGAAAATAAGAAAGTCAGGAGATGAGGCACCAATCAAGATAAAGGACAAATGCTGAGCTTATATTTTTTAAGTTATTAAAATCAGAAAAAAGTAATCTAAGCACTGAGTCTGTGTAAAATGATTAAAAGAAAGTTTTATCCTTGCAACAAGAGAAAGTTTTATAATAATATAGTAATTAGAAATGAGCTGTGTACTTATTTATCAACCCAAGGGCAATTCTTAAAGAAATCTTGGGGAACAATTTCATTAGCTTAACTACATTCTATTTAGTGAATATTACCTCAGTCGCTATCACTGAATTGCACAGAAAAGAAGCCAAGGAAGGAATAAGTTCCTTGGAAACTTCCTTTACCATTTTTAACCAAAAGTATTCTTATTATGTAAGTTGCTAAACTTAAAGTGTTAAAATAGTCTAATCTGGAATATTCCAGCAAATAAATACACCAATATATGAAATAGAAAAGAAAGTTTAGAGTCTGTTTCTTATTTCCAAAGTGGAAATAAAACCCAAAACAAAGCATAAGAATTTTACTTTTAATCTATTAGGCTTCATTTTCAGAAAATACTTGATTTAAGAGGCTATAATTTTTTTCCCTGACAAGACAGGGTCTTACTCTGTCGCCCAGGGTGGAGTATAGTGGTGTGATCATAGCTCAGTGTAACCTTGAACTTCTGGGCTCAAGTGATCCTCCTACCTTTGGAGCAGCTCCAACTATTGGTGCATATGCCTAGCTAATTCATTTTTTTTAGACATGGGATTTCAGGCCAGGTGAGGTGGCTCACACCTATAATTCTAGCACTCAGGGACGCTGAGGTAGGTGGAGTAAGAGTGAGACCCCATCTCTAAAAAAATAGCAGGGTGTTGTGGCAGGCGCTTATAGTCCCAGCTACTTGGGAACCTGAGGCAAGGGGATCACTTGAGCCCAAGAGGTTAAGGTTTGGCTCCGTGCCAGTAGCTCAGTGGTTGGGGTGCCAGCCACATGCACAGGGGCTAGTGGGTTCAAACCTGGCCTGGGCCTGCTAAAACAAACAAACAAACAAACAAACAACCAAACAAACAAAAACAATGACAACTACAACAACAAAATAAAAAATAGCCAGGGTGGCTCCCGTAGCTCTGTCAAGCAGGGCACTGGCCACATAAACCTAGGGTGGTGGGTTTGAACTGTGCCCGGGCCAGCTAAAAAACAATGACAACTGCAACAAAAAAATAGCTGGGCATTGTGGCGGGTACCTGTAGTCCTAGCTATTTGGGAGGCTGAGGCAAGAGAATTGCTTAAGCCCAGGAGTTTGAGGCTGCTGTGAGCTATGATGCCACCGCACTCTACCCAGGGTGATAGCTTAAGACTCTGTCTCAAAAAACAAAACAAAACAAAACAATAGCTGGGCATTGTTGTGGGCACCTGTAGTCCCAGCTACTTGGAAGGCAGATGCAAGAGAATTACTTGAGCCCAAGAGTTTGAGGTTGCTGTGAGCTATGATGCCACAGCACTCTACCCAGAGTGAAAGAGTGAGACTCTGGCTCTAAATAAATAAATAAATAAATAAATAAATAAATAAATAAATGGAACATAATTTAATGCAAGCAATGACACTCTACTCTATATTAATAAGAATTGACAAAATAATACCTTTTGATGACAGTGGAGATAGGCTGTCTTATGACACCAAAAGGTGCAAAATTTTTTTTGTAGCCCAGTATCCATTCCAAAGGCATAAATTTAAAATTCTATAGTTTTCAAATTCTATAAGATCTTGTTTTAAGAAAGATATACTAAAGCTAATTCAGAATGAATTCAGAAATTCAGATGAGTCAGAAATCATGTAATTATTGGTTTTTTTATTATCTTTTTTATTGTTGAATCATAGCTGAGTACATATGTAATTATTGTTGAAAGAAACTTTAGAATTCATCTAGAGCGGGTGTTGGCAATTATTTCCAGTAAAGGGCCAGATGGCAAATATTTTAGACTTTGGGAGCCATAAAAACTGCCAAAAGTATTCAACTCTGCTGTTGTTGAGCAGAAGCAGCTATAGACAATAAGCAAACAAACAAGGGTAGCTCTGTTCCAATAAAAACTTATTTACACACACATAGGTCAGTTGGATTTGGCCCATGAGCCACAGTTTGTCAGACCCCTGAACCAAAGTACAAGTCCTTTATTTTACACACAAGAAATGAAGGCCCTGTAAGGTTAAGCTATTTGTCAAAAGTTATCAACCAAACAGTGAAAGAGTCAAAAGCCATATTCTTTTCAAAACAAGTGTTTGTCAACAACACAAACTTCAAAATGATTATATTTCTCATAGAGCTAAAACATAATGCTCTGTGAATGCTCAAAAAGTAAGCATTATAATTTTTTATTTAAGGTCAACAGAATTTAATGAAATTTATTTGAGCCAGGAACTAACTATCTGTTAATATACATGTACACAGTCACACATACATGCAAATTTATCACTGTGTTCCTATGTATAATATCCATCATGGACTATAGCAGAAGTTCAACAAATTGTGTTACGTGAATTCAAAATACAAATGTAATGCAATTCGACTTTAGGCATATCCATATATGAAGGCACTACCATTTAAAGCTTTCATGATCTCAAAAGAGTACGTTCCCAGAAATTACCTAACAGGGCAATAATTCTGAAGACTCAACACTGAGCAGCTGAGGACATTTTAAGAAATTTCCAATTAAATAATTTTTTAAGATATGTTTTTAAAACAATAGTATGAAACCTCTAGAGATGAACTGTCATACCTAGTAAATCTGCTCCTTCATCCACATCTCCAATTAGGCCTGAGCCTGCTGACGACAATTCTTCAAAGAGAGATTCTGTATTGCGATCAAAAGCTTTGTTCTCTATGCCTTTGGTGGGAGTGCTATGCAATAAAAACAACAAAACCAAATCAACAAATTACAAAGACAGTATAAAAAGAATTAGTGGGCTAAGCTGTAATTATAGAAATTCCTACCTATATACAGTAGAACCTCTGTTAAGTTGACCACCAAAGGGCCTAAAACAAACTAGTCAACATACCGAGGTGGTCAACATGAGGAACTAGGCCTCCTCTACTAATAATACGTGTGATACACGTCCAGTCTATGAAAATAAGGTCAACTTAAGGAGGCAGTCAATGTAGGGAGGTGGTGTACTATGGAGGTTCTACTCTAATTTATACTTACTACAAAATATAACGTTAAAAGATTTCGCAACGTTTTCTTAAGAAACTCCCAATAAATTCCACAGAGATAACTGGTGAAGAAATTACAGCATGTTTTTGTTATGAGATCCCAGCAAACACAAAAGATTTCGCAAAGATTTCTTAAGAAACTCCCAATAAATTCCACAGAGATAACTGGTGAAGAAATTACAGCATGTTTTTGTTATGAGATCCTTTGCACTGTATTAGGGGCTAGTCTAAGTGTTTTCCATAGGTTACTTATTTAATCTCACAACTATTTTACAAAGACGGTATTGTGAATACCCTAATTTTACAGATGAGGAAACTAAGAGGCTAGGAAAGTTGCTTGCCAAGATCATTCAGCAAATGAGTGAAAAGGGCAGGATTCAAACCCAGGCCATCTATCTGGTTTCAGAACCTTTCATCTTTTTTTTTTTTTTTTTGAGACAGAGCCTCAAGCTATCACCCTGAATAGAGAGCGGTGGTGTCACAGCTCACAGCAACCTCCAATTCCTGGGCTCAAGCAAGTCTCTTGCCTCCGCCTCCCAAGTAGCTGGGACTACAGGTGCTGGCCACAACGCCTGGCCATTTTTTGGTTGCTGCTGTCATTGTTGCTTGGCGGGCCCGGGGGCTGGATTTGAACCCGCCAGCTCAGGTGTACATGGCTGGTGCCTTAGCCCGTTGAGCCACAGGCGCCGAGCCCAGAACCTTTCATCTTAACTACCATGTTATATGTTGTCTGACAGAATTTAGCATGCCTTTTTAATTTTTCCTTAAAGAATTTTTTTTTAAATTAATTTATTTATTTGGAAGGTGAATGAATGTATCAATGAACAAATACAGTCCCCTCAGGGGCAAAGTGAATGAATGCATCAATGAATGGACACAGTCCATTCATGAAACTGAGGCCCAGGAAATTCACATGAAGCTGACCTAGGCATAGGGAATGGGGGTTCCACACTTAGTCCCAAGTGCAAAGTGAAGGAGACACTGAAGCACAGGTGACTCCTCAGCAGTCGTCCGGCCTTTTTGGCTATTGGAGCCTCCGGTGGGGGTTGAAGGTTACAGAATAATTTTATAAAGAACAATTTGACAATACCTATTAAGATTTAGAATGCAAATACCTATGTACCCAAGAATTGTATGCCTACAAAAAAGTCCTCCAAAAATGCTGTCACAAGGCTCGGCACCCGTAGCTCAGTGATTAGGGTGTTGGTTACATACACTGGGGCTGGCAGGTTCAAACCTGGCCCAGGCCTGTTAAACAACAATGTGACAACTATGACAAAAAAAAAAAAAAAATAGCTGGATTTGTGGCGGGTGCCTATAGTCCCAGCTACAAGGGAGGCTGAGGCAAGAGAATCACTTAAGCCCCACAATTTGAGGTTGCTGTGAGCTGTGTTACCACAGCACTCTACTGAGGGCCACACATAGTAAGACTCTGTCTCAAAAAAAAAAAAAAAATGCTGTCACTAGAATGCAATTATATATGTAAAAGATGGTCTAAGTAGCATTTTAACAGTGGCAAAAAAAATGAAATGACCTAAATGACCATTAATGGTAGCCAGATGAAATAAGTTACAGATACGAAGTTAAAAATTTTCACTTTATGGTTTAAAACATTAAAATAAAGAAACTCATTATACAAGTTAAAAAAAAAACAAACAGCAAGGCAGGGAATTAGGAAATGTGTATGTACATGCCTCAATGCTATAGTAATAGAAAAACTGTGCAAGATTTCTAGTTAAACACTATAGACTAAAACATAGTTATTTATCTCTTCATAACTCAGAAGGTAAGAAATTTAAAAGGTAGGAATGATAAAAAGAAATTAGAGCAGGCTTGGCGCCCTTAACACAGTGGTTATGGTGCCAACCAACTACATGCACCAAGGCTGGTGGGTTTGAACCCAGCATGGGCCAGTTAAACAATAATGACAACAGCAACAAAAAAACAGCCGGACATTGTGGTGGGTGCCTGTAGTCCACGTCCATGGCACTCTACTGAAGGTGACATAGTAAGACCCTGTCTCAAAAAAAAAAAAAAAGAAAAGAAAAGAAAAGAAATTTCAGATGAAATGTGAATATGAATAAAATTCTATAACATGGAAAACAGATGTAGAAACTGATTTAACAGACCAGAGAAAGGGCGGTGCCTGTGGCTCAGCGAGTAGGGTGCTAGCCCCATATACCAAGGGTGGCAGGTTCAAACCTGGCCCCGGCCAAACTACATCAAAAAATAGCCAGGTGTTGGGGCGGGCCCCTGTAGTCCTAGCTACTTGGGAGGCTGAGGCAAGAGAATCACCTATGCCCAGAAGCTGGAGGTTGCTGTGAGCTGTCATTGCACAGCCCTCTACCAAGGGTGACAAAGTGAGACTATCTCTACAAAAAAACAGACCAGAGAAAGCTGAAACCAAACCCATCAGGCATTAGCAAAGAGGTCATAATGCTGCCAGATCCCTGGAAGGCCTAAGACTTGGAGGGATTAGCAACTGACAGCATGCCAGGAGAACCTGAAACAGAGCTGATGGGATAAAGACTGCTGGAGAGGGAGAGACCTCCCTTCTCTCAGCACAGATCCTTGAGTGATGGAAGCCATGTTTAAATGTCATAGGCAGGAAACCAGAGAATCAGCCTTGTTTAAGTCAGCATTACTTATGTAAGTATGAGGAAAACAGACACAAAGCACCAAGACGCTATTGTAAAGAGCCCCAAACAAAAGAAAGACATGACAGAGGCACTAAGAACAAAAGGAGATAATGCAGCAGCAGCAGTAGCAACATACAACAGACACAAACCTTAATTTTTTCAGGAATAAATGTTGTATCCATAAAAGAACAGCAGGATGATACAAAAGTAACCAATCAAGAAAAAGAAAAAACTTAGAAAACAAATCAATGAGGATGTAAGGAAATCTGCCAGAAATTAAAACAAAAATAAAAGAGATGGAAAAGAGGGGAAAAAAAAATTATGAGGATCAGTCCAGGATTTTCAATGTATACCGAGGTGCTCCAGAATGACAGTGGAACAAACTAAAATAGGGAGAAAGAGAACTGCTTACAACTGGGAAAGACTAATTTTCAGATGAAAGACTTACTTCCTATAAGAAGATATAAAAGAAGACTCCTATACCAAGTACAGCATCATGAATTTTTTTCGTTTTTTTAGGGAATTATAGTCTGAATTCTTTTTTTCTTTTTTTAAGAAAAGTATCATGAATTTTCAAAATAGAAAAAATGGGGGGGTGGGTAGAAAGTGAAGATCTTAAAAGTTTCCAGAGGGCATACATGTATATAAACAAACAAGAAGCAAATGGCACCAGCATGAACTCACCAGGACAAATTAAGCGATGTCTTCACAATTCTGAAAAGTTTCAAACCTATAATTCTGTATCTAGCCAGACTATCACACGTCTTCAAGTTACATTGTCACATTCAAGTTCACAGTTCTCAAAAAAATTTACTTCTTATGCACCTTTTGCTCAAAACTAGTAAAGATGTGCTCGGTCAAAGCAAAGGCCTCAATCAAGAAGGAGGGAGATGTGGGATCCAGAAAACAGAAGCTACAACAGAGGAGAGAAGTGAAGAAAATTCTCAGGATGATTGTGAGGGCATATTCCAGAGCCAGAGTAAAGATGACAACAGTCAAGACTGGAGAATGGGCATAGAAGGCCACAGGACAGAGAGCCATAGGAAACAGACAGGCTTTATGTTCAGTCATACTGAGGATGTTTACTAACTCCAAAAGAACACGGAATTGTAAAAGGAAATATAGTCTATTCTGTGGTTAAGCTGTGACTAATATTTGTACAGTCACAATTTTATAGACTATTAATTTAACAGAATTAAGACATAATGACATTGGTAGGATGAAAAACCAATAGTAGCTAGAGTTATGTCCCTTTTCACCTTCTAGAGAGCTAAAGGTCTCAGCCTTTGCCAACGAGGGTTCCTCATTTGATTTATAGTATGTAGAAAATTATTTGAGTGACTATTTTCTCACTTCTCTCAAGGCAAGTACAGACCTAGGACCAATCTACACTCACAGGAATATAGCTACATATTATATATTGCATATATTATATATAAGGCATGCCTTAGGGCATTAGGACTTAGTTTTCTCACAGAACCCCAGCTGAGAATGGGTGGGTAAAAGAAGAGCAGCACAAGCATGTTATTTAGATATCTAAAGACAAAACAGTGGCAAGACAAAACTAAGAAGTAAGAGATTACCTCCGAGGAGTGGGAATGACAACTCAGTAGAGGCAAGGGACTACTACCCTTGGTATTTTGTATTACCATCTCACTGAAAACTGCAGACATGCATTAGTCTAACAAGAATATAATTTAAACTTTTAAAGAAGTTTAGAATGACAGAAGTCCACAAACTGTTAATAAGTAACTCTATTTCCTAGGCTTAGAAAAGGGTGAATAAGAAGCAAATTTTCACTTTTTGCATTCCGCATTATTTTAACTTTTTTTTTTTGAGACAGAGCCTCAAACTGTCACCCTGGAGAGAGTGCTGTGGCATCACACAGCTCACAGCAACCTCCAATTCCTGGGGTTAAGCGATTCTCCTACCTCCACCTCCTAAGTAGCTGGGACTATAGGCACCCCCATAACGCCCGGCTATTTTTGGTTGCAGCCATAATTGTTGTTTGGCGGGCCCGGGCTGGATTTGAACCGGCCAGCTCAGGTGTATGTGGCTGGCGCCTTGGCCACTTGAGCCACAGGCGCCAATCCTGTTTTAACTTTTAAATAAATAATAAAGAGTCTGGGTGCATTGGCTCATGAGTGTAGTAATCCCAGCACTTTAGGGGTTGAGGCAGGAGGATTTCTTGAGGCCAGGAGCTCAAAACTACTCTAAGGAAGAACAAGAGCAAGAGCAAGAACCTCTAGGAAACTGAGGCAAGTGGATTGACTTGAGCTAACAGGCTCCAGACCAGCTTGAGCAAGAGCAAGACCTCATCTCTAAATATAGCCGGGTGTTGTGGCGGGCACCTGTAGTCCCAGCTACTTGGTAGGCTTAGGCAAGAGAATCACTTGAGCCCAGGAGTTGGAGGTTGCTGTGAGCTATGAGGCCATAGCACTCTACCAATGGTGACAAAGTGAGACTCTGTCTCAAAAAAAAGAAAAAGAAAAAAAAAAAAAAGCACCATCTCTACAAAAAATAGAAAAATGAGTCAGGTGTGGTGGCAGGTGCCTGTACTCCCAGCTACTTGGGAGGCTGCAGCAAGAAAATGGCTTGAGTCCAGGAGTTTGAGAATGCTGTGAGTTATGATGCTGCCACTATACTTTAGCAGGGGTGACAAAGCAAGACGTTCTGGGATAGGAGAGGAGAAAAGGAAAAAAAATATTTTAATAAAACAAGGTTTTGAAATCAGAGCGCCCTAGATTTGAATCTTAGCTCCACCATTTCCTAACTTAGTGATTGTAGAAAAATTACTTGGACAAGTTCTAAGTCTCCTTATCTGTAAAATAGGAATGAAGACATCTACCTCATAAGGTTGTAATTAAGATCAAATTGACCAGGGGCGGTGGCTCATGCCTATAATCCCAGCACTCTGGGAGGCTCAGGCAGAGAGATCACCTGAGCCCATGGCACTCTAGCCTGGGTAATAGAGTGAGATTCTTCCTCAAAACAGAAAGAATTATATAAAAAAAATTATAATATTAGTTAACATTTTATTGAATGTGACACTTTGGCAATAATTTAACATATTGATTCATTTAATCCTCACAACCACCTGAAATAATATAATTCCTTTTTATAAATAAAAAAAGTGGCATGGCACCATAGCTCAGTGGTTAGGGCGCTGGCCATATACACCAGGGCTGGTGAGTTTGAACCTGGCCTGGGCCTGCTAACCAATGACAACTGTAACCAAAAAATAGCCGGGCATTGTGGCAGGCACCTATAGTCCCAGCTACTTGTGAGGCTGAGGCAAGAGAATCACTTAAACCCAACAGTTTGAGGCTGTTGTGAGCTGTGATGGCATAGCACTCTACAAAGGGTGACATAGTGAGACTCTGTCTCAAAAAAATAAATAAATAAATAGGGCGGCGCCTATAGCTCAGTGGATAGGGCACTGGCCACATACACCAAGGCTGATGGATTTGAACCTGGCCCTGGCCTGCTAAACAGCAATGACAACTGCAGCAACAACAACAACAACAACAAAAATAACCGGGCGTTGTGGTGAGAGCCTATAGTCCCAGCTACTTGGGAGGCTGAGGCAAGAGAATCACTTGAGCCCAAGAGTTTGAGGTTGTGAGCTATAATGACATAGCACTCCACTGAGGATGACAAAGTGAGACTCTGTCTCAAAAAACAAATTAATTGATTACTAAAAATAAATAAATAAGTAAATAAAGTACCTAACATTCAAATCTGAGGCAGGATTAAACCCTTTCTTACCCTAGGGTCCATGCATAACCACTATAGCACAATCCTTAGCAGACATCAAAAAATGCCATGTATTCTTACAGTCATTATTAATTAATTAAAGAATGAAATTTATGGAAGAAAGTCAAAGAATGTCAGTAGCTGCTAACACTCTTGTGCATCAATATATTTCAGATAAGCTTGATTAACAAGATATCTAAACATTTTCCTCCTATTTTAAACAGCCTTCCATGTAAAATGATAATAAAATGAAGCTAACTTTCCAATACTGAGATCATTACAGTTATTAAGGGAGAAGTATATTATTTTCTTCCTGATCTGGGGGAAGGATCCAAGTTTGTTAAAATTGCTATTCCTTCACTCCTGCCTATTTCCTCAAGAAACTGTTTTCCTTACACAAAGTATGGCATATCTGTTGGTTATCTTTTTTCCCTTCTCTGCTATATTTGAATGTGTTACCTCTAAAATTCCGGTATTGCCAATGTGATATTAAGAGGTGGAGCCTATAAAAGGTGACTAGGCCATAAAGATTCCTCCCTTTTCAAAGGGACTGGGGCCCTTCCAAAGAGGCCTTCCCCAGAGTTTAGGGCTTGCCTGACCTCCTGCCACATGAAGACATAGACTTCCTCATTTCTGAAGGAAGGAGCAACAAGATACCAGCTTGAAAACAAAGAGCAGTCCTCACCAGGCAATTGAACCTGTCAGTGCTTTGATCTTGAATTTGAAAAAATAAATCTGTTCTTTATAAATTACCCAGTCTCAGGTATTTTGATAGCAGCCCAGAACTAAGACATATCCTTCCAACTTGCGCTACTGATTCATGACGCAACAAAGGTACCATTTTATAAAAAACTTAAATGAAGCACAGTATTCAGCTTCAAGAATAGAAATTGAAATACAAACATTTCTTCAACAGAACATCTGAATTCGTTTTGTTCAGTCAGAGACCAGAGAACAGTGTTCATGAGAGTGGAGAAAAGGAAAATAAGATGTCTTAATCTGACATTTACAGTACCTTGATCCTTTATATCCACTGAGATCTTTGTCCATATCCAACTCAGGAGTGGATTCAATGATTGCTTGAACTTCTGACTTCTCTTCATTTTCAGCATTGCCTAAGTAAAGGACATGATGAAATAAATAAATAAGTATATTATATAGTGCCCCTAACATGAAAATCTTGTTGCTTTTACAAGGTTTTGTTTGTTTGTTTGTTTGAAACAGAGTCTCACTTTTTTACCCTCGGTAGAGTGGCGTGGCGTCATAGTTCACAGCAACCTCAAACTCTTGGGTTCGAGTCATTCTGTTGCCTCAGCCTTGGGAGTAGCTGAAACTACAGGCACCCGCCACAATGCTCTGCTATTTTTTAGAGACGAGGCTTACTCTTGCTCGGGCTTGTCTCAAACCCATGAGCTCAGGCAATCCACCCACCTTGGCCTCTCATAGTGCTGCTTTTACAGTTATAGAGATAGCATTTGAACATTAAAAAAAAAGAAAGAGCATAGAGTGGGTTCTAGGAAACAATGCCTTAGACAATATGTCATATATTCAGTTAACAGTATCAGAAATTAATAAGCAACCAAGGAAAGTTTTTATTGGTGTTTTTGGGATATACAATGCAGTCTATTCAAGACCCTGCTTTCATTCCTATTTAAAGAACAGGGGACAAAAAAACTAACGACAAAGACAATAAACTAAGGTAGGGGACAGAAAACAATTTTCCTCCTGCTTTTAGGCTCTCTGACCTCCTAGCCCCTAACATTTTAGTCTCTAAGACTTGATTTATTTAATCATTATCTCTTTTAAGCTTATTTACAATTGAATACAATGACTTACAGTTGTAACCTGTGGGGGCAGGTTTCAGGATCCCCCACTTTATCAAAGTCCTCCATGCATGGGTCCCTTATATAAAATAATGTGGTATTTGCATGCAACCTACACACAACCTTTTAAATACTTTAAATCATCTCTAGATTACTTTAAAATCTAATATAATGTAAATGCTACGGGATTGTTATACTGTAATGTTTAGGGAATGGGATCCTCCCCAAATATGTATGTGTTCAACGTAGATGCAACCGTTTTTTTTTGTTTGTTTGTTTGTTTGTTTGTTTTAGTATTTTCTTTTCTTTTTTATTTTTAGAGACAGAGTCTCACTTTGTTGCCCTTGGTGGAGTACTATGGAGTCACAGCTCACAGCAACCTCCAGCTCTTGGGCTTAGGTGGATTCTCTTGCTCAGCTCCCAAGTAGCTGGGACTTCAGGTTCCCACCACAACGTCTGGCTGTTTTTTGTTGCAGTTTGGCCAGGGCCGGGTTGGAACCCGCCACACTCGGTATATGGGGCCGGTGCCCTACTTACTGAGCCACAGGTGTTGCCCTTTTTTGAGTATTTTCAACATGTGATTGGTTGAATCCATGAAGCAGAACCCATGGGTATGGAAAGCTAACTGAATCTAACTATTTTATAAACATAAATCAGGCAACACTCCAAAGATGTATTGTCTCATATCCCTATCATCTGGGTTTACTAAATACTTTGCTACCAGGTAAAGAACTAGGGTAACTTACCTGTAGATACGTTTCTAGTTTCTTGGGCTACCTGCACTTCAATGTGCTTGCTTATCTCTGACTTAATTGGTGTGTCTGTAACCTTCACAAATCCTTCATTATCTTCTTTTAAGGGAGTATCAGTGGGAATAGTTGCCACATCTGAATTAGCTGTTGATGCTGGAGTGGTAGCTTTAGATCCACCTTGGCTAACATCAGAAAGTTCATCCTACAAATAAAAATAATTAAGAAGAAAATTTTAACTGAGTAATTCATTCTAAGTCACTTTTAAAGTGGGTTAAGAAATAAACTTGTAGCTTGGTGCCTGTAGCTCAAGCGGCTAAGGCACCAGCCACATACACCAGAGCTAGCGGGTCCAGATCCAGTTCGGTCCTGCCAAACAACAATGACAACTAAAACCAAAAAATAGCCGGGTGTTGTGGCGGACATCTGTAGTCCCAGCTACTTGGGAGGCAGAGGCAAGAGACTTGCTTAAGCCCAGGAATTGGAGGTTGCTATGAGCTGTGATGGCACAGCACTCTACCTAGGGTGATAGCTTGAAGTTCTGTCTCAAAAAAAAAAAAAGAAAAGAAACTTGCCCAGAAAAAGTTCTATTTTTTTTTTAAAGTTCTATTTTTTAAAAAGGCAATAAAGAATTATCAATTAACAGAAAATCTCTCTAAATAGATAAAGAAAGTCATATTTTTCCAGGCATATATGAGAATTTTCTGAATAGCACAAAAAAATCTTTGTAGAAACACAAGTTTAGGGCTTTGTTTTTTATGCATAAATTTATTTATTTATTTATTTCAGACTAATATGAGGGTATAAACAATCAGGTTACAATGTTTGTATTTGTTAGGTAAAGTCCCTGTTGTAGTTGTGTCCTGTACCCAAAAGGTGTGCCACATACCCTTACATTGGTGGGAGGGGAGGTATTTTAAATCCAACTGCAGACTTAAAGTAGGAAACCTTGGGCCATGAGATCAATAGTCTGCATTTTAATAAGCAACTCAGGCTTGGCGCCTATGGCTCAATGGGCTAAGGCGCCAGATAAGTACACCTGAGCTGGCAGGTTCAAATCCAGCCCGGGCCCGCCAAACAACAATGACAGTTGCAACCAAAAAATGGCCGGGC